>JAZGTJ010006409.1:0-16353 GCA_036877575.1 Botia almorhae | reverse complement strand
AAGTTCATGTAAGAAGCAGAAACACAAAGCCTGAGGACTTTAACTCTCAAGTGTTTCAGTCTGAAAAACAGGCTGATGCTCCAGTGGCTTATACTCATCCGGGAGCAAATTTAATAGTTGCCTCCACAAACATGGAAAACACAAGAAACATTTTAATTAAACCACAGCTGGAAGTGACATCACATTAATGTCATAAACATCTGAAAGGGTAAAATGATTACAAACAATTAAAGTAAAGAAAAACATATGATGCAACATATTTAATTAAGTGCAATTACATTTATGTTTATTTCTGGTCTGAAATGTCACAAGCATGATTTAAAATGCATGTCTAGCCTGAATAAAGAGTAAATGTTTAAACTAAAAATGACAACAGAATAGATTAATAGAATGAAAATGTTTATGGCTCCATTTATTAACAGGAGTGCACATATCATGGAAGCAGAGACCAAAAGACTCAAGTCCCCCATTTGTGATGCCTGTTTTACCGTGACATACAAACTGATATTGACAATAAATATAATATTAAAACTGTAGTTTTGATATTTGAGCAGTCTTTTACAAAGGGTATCACAATAATGAACTCATGATTTGTGAGAAGAAAACCAAAACATTCACAACTTCATATGGATATAATGATCATGATTACCTTCACAATAACATTTTTGTGAATTTTATTGTGTTTTACCATTATTAGTGTGTGAAAAATTGGCAAAACATTAATAAGACATATTGACACATTGTCAAACAAAAGATTTTCCCTATTTTTGCCTTCTTTTTCTAGCTTGATTTGTATCAAAATTCAAAAGCCTTCTGTTCAAAGGCCTTAAGTAGCAAACTGGCTCTTTAGTGTGTTCACAACTGCAATGTGTGGCACTAACTGGATGGGTAAATTGAGAGAACAAATTCTGTATGAGTATGGGTCACCATATTTGGCTCCGCTTATACACTCCGCTTATACCACTGTTACCCCATCACAAGACATCCAAAAACATCGTTTTAGAACTAGTAACAGAGGCTTTAGTTATTAGAGAGAAAGAGTGACAATGTACATGTATTTATATATGTTTATGTTATATGTGCAATATATATAATATTACTTATAATATTGATATATACATATCAATATTTATATACCGTTTGAAGCGGGGCTGCTGCTTATTGTGAGTGGCCAAAGTTCAAGCCAGACCACTGCTCTGGGGTGGAAGGCTACTCATGTACTGTGTTTAATAGACCTGGGTTAACATGAACTAACAATGAACAGTTGCATTTTTTATTAATAAAGATAACTTGCAAAAATTGGATAACATAAAACTTATTCAAACGCACGCGCACACACAATGCAACCGCTACCGTGCTTAGTGTACAAAACCTTACAGGTCTCCAAAATGATTGGTGTAGAGGCATGGATAACCTAAACAATTCTGAAGAGTTTGAAGATTATGTTTTAAAAGCATTTGGGAAACGGCTATGTTGCTGTCTTTATTCACTCTGTGTTTCCTCTGTATACTTACTTTCATTGGTTGGCCTAGCGAGTTGTCCTGTATGTTGTGTCCCACTTTTGTCACTTTGTATCTCCTGGGAAAATCGATAGTTGTGTTAATGGTCTTCAAGGCCACACTTCCAGGAAGTAATATCATGAAATGGTTTGGGCCTGCACAACAGAGAAAAGTGTTCTTGCCATTACACTTATACAGGTTCTTATCTGTGTGCTTTGGCTAACAATATCTCAATCTTTTTACTGCAACAATATGACATATTATAAAGAGAAAATAATGGTTGAGTGGACTCTGAATTTTACTGAAGTTTTCTGAAGTTTCTCTGTTGTTCTGTGTTATGTCGGCCCACTGGTTGTTTTGTGCTTGATTCTGGCTTGTCCTGCTAGGACGCTGCCCTTATATCTTTAAAGAAGCCAAATTCATCACATTCAATATGCTGATATTCTGTGCTGTGTCAATTACATTTATCCTATCTTATGTCAGTTTTAGCCTTAAGCTTTGGTTTACTATTCTGCATATTTGCACCTAGGTGTAATCGGTCTGTTTAAGCCTGAACAAAACACAAAACAACATTTGATAGAAAAAACAGCATCTAGGTCCTACTGAAAAAATAAAATTACATGGCTAGTGTTGCAGTTGTTTGTTTTCATTCACAGAAGTAAGACATCATGTCAAATTATAAGCTTTAGAAATAAGCACAAACAGTTTAAATGGTTATATTATTTCATTATATGATGTCTTCCCACTTTGCAGCAAACCATAGTGTCATTCAAACACTGTTGTTGAGGCATGGAGACATTAGGTGCTTTTATACATATGGTCTGTTTTCTCTCTTTTTTTAGTCATTAATCTTTATAGGGGATCATATAAACAAGATATGCTGTTGAGATGCTCACCTTAACTCCGTTTGCCAAAACTTAAATTGTAACTGCAGGGAACAGTTTTATTTTGATGAGCAGTCATAACAACAGTAGTTGTAGCATGTTCAGAATTGGGACTTTCTGACATAGGTTTGAGCCAATCACAATGTAATGTTATAAATGTTGCAGGCCTCTCATTAAAGTAATTAAGTGAATGTACTCAATGACTGAGTAATATGAATCTATGTAAATTATAGTGAGCTATAGCTTGTTTAAATGTATGTGGTATCTTTATTGGAAAATAAATCTAGCAAATAAAGACTAGCAATAAAAACTGTATTGTGCCAAGGTGGTCATTTTTCTAATTCAGAACAATCAATTAAAAAAAATCCATTAATGAACAATTAACAATTTTAGTATGACTTTCCTTAGACAAAGGTCTAACATAAAATCACACAATTTTATAATTATAGTGCACACAGTTTATGATTTATTCATAAGACTTTGTCTTATTCAGGCAATAGTCATTTTCTAACATACAATAAGGTAAATTGCAGTAGAATTCCTAATTTGATCATTTTTGGAAATTTATTAATCAGGAAATTTAGCTATCACACATTAACAGGGTTTTTAATCATTCAGCAGTTCACACATAGATCAGAGCACCAAAACACCATTAATTTGTTGTGATGTCATTTCCTAGAAAGCAAGTGTATTGTTTATTTTTATTAATTTAAGGAAGACATTTTGGATGTTTTCTTGAGAACTGATGCATTTTGGACAATTGCTGTTGTACTAGGCCCTACCATTTTATGGCTTATTTAAAGGCCAGAAATACAGATCTTGACTTCCTGCTTCTCTTCCAATAGTTTACTTATTAGACACTTTAGACTAATGATCAGTGGGATGGGGTCAAGCAAAAAACACATAGCCTAAGGACTTTAACATGTTGCAACCTAAAAACAGGCTGATGCAAAATCTCCAGTGGCTTCTACTCGCCGCAAGCAAATTTAATAGTTGTCTTCACAAACACAAAAACATTTTAATTAAATGATAGCTGGAAGTGACATCATATTAATGTCATAAACATCTGAAGGGTAAATAGATTTCAAACAATTAAGGGAGCCTATTGTTTAATTAGTTGCAATTGTTCTTTTTTGGCCTGAAATATTACCAAGTACAACGTAAAGTGCATATCTGATCTGTATACATTTATGTTTAAACTAAAAATAAAATAAAAAAATATGATGAAATATTTAGGTTATATATATAAGAAAGAGTGGGCATATAATGAAATCAGAGATAAAACTAACTAACAAACCTATGTTACAGCAGTTCTTGCATATTACAATATAATAGAATGTTTCCTTTTTAAATACAAGATTCCCAAACCATGGGTCCTTGGCTAGAATGGCTAGAATTCACTTCTTTTTTCGTTGTTTTTTTTGTGTTTGTGAGGCAACCAAAAAATATGCACTGAAGTGACAAACATAATCAAAGCCTGAGGACTTGCTAACTGTAACATGCTGTAACCTGAAAACCTGGTTGATGCAAAATCTCCAGGGCTTATACCTGTCTGTGAGCAAATTTAATAGGTGTATTAATAAACATAAAAACATTTTAATTAAAGCACAGGTGGAAGTTACATCATACTAATGTCATAAACATTTGATGTGGCAAAACTGCTACAAACAAGTCAAAGAAGTACATATGATGCAACCTGTTGATTAATTAGGTGCAAGTATATTTTGGCTTAAAATATCACCAAGTACAATTTAAAATGTATGTTTTAACTAGAAAAAAATAAAAACATTTAAAAATGCAAAGAGGACAGATAAGGAAAATAGAATGCTGTTGAGTTTTAAAACATAAGTTAAGACATTTTACTATGTTTAAATGTTTGTTTTTTGTGGTTTTATTTTTTTATTGTTAAAAGCAATATTTTTATATGACCACTGACTTAAGTTAGTTCTTGCTATTACAATATAACAGACTGTTATAACAGGCATTGGCTAGAATTTACTAAACATGAATATGTTTTTGCAGTCCTTTTACGGGAGCCAGAAAACGTTTTGGTAAAATTATATATAAAGACAATGACAAAAAAGTAGTTTTATTATTATTTGCAGAGTGAATGATCAATAACAGACCATTCAAAACATTTTTTTGGACTACTGCAGCACCAGTGCTGTGAAACCACATGATCATCAGCCCTCACAGTATAATGCTCCATTTTCTGAGCCTTAACAAACTGGCAAAAACAAACTAATAACTATTAAGAGAGTTTAACACTTCGCAAAACAAAAGATTATCTACTGTTGTCACTTTCTGTCATTCTGGCAAGAGTGCTACTAAATTCAGTTGTCAATCAAAGTTGCAGATTGGTTCTTTGGTGTTTACAAGAGGCCTTTTCCATATTTTGGGCACATATTTACTTTAATAACATATTTGCAGAATTGATTAAATGACACACATAAATCAGTGTCAAACTAGAAGAAAAATAAATATTGGATAGGCAGTATTGTATGTCTTATGTGTTTTAATACAGCAACTGAAGGAGTCACATCAAAACACATTTGACTACTAATTGTAGACATGGAGGCAAATATGTGGATTTTTCAAATAGTTTATTAAAAGCTTAAGTACTGCAAATATAATAATATTATAATTATTATATATAAACAATTATAATAATTATATTTTACAGGTACAATATCACAGTATTGTAGTTCTGATACTGTAATTTAAATATTTAAACTTTTTAGAATATCAGTATTGAGCAAATTAGAATGACTACTCCACATGTTTGACCTGAGTCGTGTCCTGCCCAATGAGGTCACTGGCTATGTTTTCAATCATTCATCCATATGATGACGTCTATAAGAATATAAATACTGTATCAAGCATTGGCATTTAGAGGCTGCATCTGAGGTCATTGTGATGCTGCTCTATCTTTACACACTCGTCCTTTGTCATTGCCTTTATACAAAGGCAGAAAACACATTTTGCCGAATGATGGGAGATCCGAAGTACCCACTGCTGTTCAAGGAGGGAGATGTGACCATTGGAACACTTCTGGCAATCCACAGTATAGAAACATTGCCTTCATTCGAATTTGTGCAAAAACCTCAGCTTCTGTCATGCTCCAGGTTTGTTGTATTTGATATTATAAAAAATAGGTTGAATAATGTATTTAACACATAAGCATGTATATGCAGATGAATTCTAAATGTAAAACATTATTTATTAACTCCTTTATATGTATGTTGGGGCAGTGTGAATGTCAGAGACTTAGGACTGGCCCAGACTATGATCTTTGCTATTGAGGAGATTAACAGAAGTGAATCTTTGCTTCCAAACATTACTGTTGGATATAGAATGTATGATACATGTGCTTCAAGACTTTCTTCCATGAGTGCAACTATGGCATTGATGAATGGGCCAGAATTTACAAAAGACAAATGCAATGGACAATCTCCAATACATGCGATTATAGGAGAAACAGAGTCTGCCACCACAATTATTCTATCCAGAACAACTGGGCCTTTTAAAATTCCAGTGGTAAGGAGGCAGATTAAGAAGTAGAAGTTTGTTACAATTACCAGACTGATGGCTGTTTCACTGTGTACTGTGCTTTCTGTTTCAGATCAGTCCCTCAGCTACATGTGAGTGTCTCAGTAATAGAAAATATCACCCCTCGTTCTTCAGGACTATTGCTAGTGATTATCACCAGAGCAGAGCACTTGCTTACATAGTCAAGCACTTTGGCTGGTCTTGGGTTGGAGCTGTAAACAGTGACAATGACTATGGAAACAATGGAATGGCCATATTTCTGAATACAGCCCAGGAGGAGGGGATTTGTGTAGAGTACTCTGTGAAATTCTATCGAACAGAGTCAGAAAAACTCCAGAAAGTGGTAGATATAATAAAACAAAGCACAGCAAAAGTGATTGTTGCATTTCTTGCCCATGTTGAAATGGGCTATCTACTCGAGCAGCTTAGTGTACAAAACATTACAGGTCTCCAAATGATTGGTGTAGAGGGATGGATAACTTCAAAGAGTTTGGTCACACCAAATAGCTTTCGTGTCCTGGGAGGGTCACTGGGGTTTGCAGTGAGGAAAAGTATTATAGAAGGGTTTGCAGATTACGTTATAAAAGAATTCTGGGAAACAGCTTTTCCATGCTCAAAGGAAAGTGGGAATTCATCCGAAGTTGAAGCGAATTGCACTTTATACCAGGATCTACTCGTGTTAAAAAATAACAATGAGGACGTACCTGAACAAACATATTCAGGCAACATGTATAAAGCAGTGTATGCTGTGGCTTATGCACTACACAGTCTGCTCAAGTGCAGTAAAGAGAGAGGCCATTGTGAGAAAGGCCTGACAATACAACCACAGCAGGTATAATAGATAAAATAGAAAGCTACAAAAAATGCAGCTTGGTGGTAACAATTCTTTGACTGTGTTGTCTAAATGATGTGTTGTGTTAGGTGGTTGAGGCTCTAAAAAAGGTCAATTTCACAACAAAGTTTGGAGATCATGTATGGTTTGACAGCACTGGTTCAACAGTAGCCCAATATGAAGTTGTGAACTGGCAGAAGGATTCTAATGGATCGATTGAGTTTAAAGCAGTGGGTTACTATGATGCCTCACTTCCCCCTCACCAGCGCTTTGTGCTTGACACTAAAAACATAATCTGGGCTGGAGGTAAGCTTCAGGTAAATGACTGTGATATTCTGAGCACATTTATGATGCTCAATGTCTATCCATTTATGAACCATTTTTGTTTGATTACTATGAGATATTTACAATATAATCCCAATGCAATAACTCCCCTATTACACAGAGACCATTTCATGCTTAAGTAAAACTTTTACTGGAATGTATTTTTCCCAGAATTATTTCTGACCACATATACTCATATAGCTGAACCAGTAATGACTAGTACTGTCTTAAACGGAGCAACAGTGGTTGCCATTCAAAAATGTTTTGTCTGTGTCAGTTTTGAGAAAATGTGTAGTTACAGCATTTTGCCTTTGCAGGGTTGTATAACTAAATTTGTATTAATCTGTAAATAAGTATATTCTATTTACTGTAGAAGCCAAGGTCTGTGTGCAGTGAGAGCTGTCCTCCAGGTACTAGGAAGGCTGCACTGAAAGGAAGACCTGTCTGCTGTTATGACTGTATTCCATGTGCAGATGGAGAAATCAGTAATGAGACAGGTAAACTTCATCTCAAATTTAAAAAAAAAATAGTTAGCTGTGCTTTTTGTTTCTTCCTTCTCCTGTTCAGGATGCAGTTTCTTAGTAAAGGAGCTTATAATTGAAAAGGTTTTTTCGTTTTGTTTCTAACTACACAACTTCCTTTTCAGATTCAAATAGCTGCAAGCAGTGTCCAGGGGAATACTGGTCTAATGCTGAGAAAAATGAATGTGTGTTAAAGGCTGTAGAGTTTCTATCATTCACAGAAGTTATGGGTATAGTGCTAGTCTTTTTCTCACTGTTTGGAGTAGGATTAACTGTGCTAGTGACAATCCTGTTTTACAGTAAGAAGGACACCCCCATAGTAAAAGCCAACAACTCAGAGCTGAGCTTCCTGCTGCTCTTCTCATTGACTCTGTGTTTTCTCTGTTCACTTACTTTCATTGGTCGCCCCACTGAGTGGTCCTGTATGTTGCGCCATACAGCGTTTGGGATCACTTTTGTCCTCTGTATCTCTTGTGTTCTGGGGAAAACAATAGTGGTGTTAATGGCCTTCAAGGCCACACTTCCAGGAAGTAATGTCATGAAATGGTTTGGGCCTGCACAACAACGATTCAGTGTTCTTGCCTTCACACTTATACAGGTTCTTATCTGTGTGCTTTGGCTAACAATATCTCCTCCTTTTCCCTACAACAATATGAAATATTATAAGGAAAAGATCATTCTTGAGTGTAGCCTGGGTTCTGCTATAGGTTTCTCCACTGTATTGGGTTATATTGGTCTTCTGGCTGTCTTGTGTTTTATTCTGGCTTTTCTGGCTCGGGCGCTGCCTGATAACTTCAATGAAGCTAAATTCATCACATTCAGTATGCTCATATTCTGTGCTGTGTGGATCACATTTATTCCATCATATGTCAGTTCTCCTGGAAAATTTACTGTAGCTGTGGAGATATTTGCCATTTTAGCCTCAAGCTTTGGTTTACTATTCTGCATATTTGCACCCAAATGTTACATCATCCTGTTTAAGCCTGAACAAAACACAAAGCAACATATGATGGGAAAACATAAAAACACCATCTAAGTTCTATGTAGAAATAAAATAACATTGAATTATTAGCATTACAGTTGTTTGTGTTGTTACACAGAATAAAGAGTATTTTTTCAACTTTAAATGTTGTAAATTATTTGTACACATTATCAAACCTTAACTAAAGAATGACGAAGAATCCAAAGTATCACACACTTTATATTTTTGGTAACTGGTGCATTTGGTTGCTCTAATGCAGTTAGTATTGAATTGGTTATTTGCTCTTCTGAAGGCTATAAATACATATCATTTTTTCTCATAGTTTTCTTTTTGCCTTTGTTTGTGATTAGTGGAAGGGGGACAAGAAGTGACAAGCAGAAACACAAAACTTGAGGATTGTAGCTGTAACATGTTGCAACCTGAAAAAACAGATTGATACTAAGTCTCCACTGGCATGTATTCACCCAGGAGCAAATTTAATAGGTGTTCACTAACTGAATTAATTAAAGTATAGCTGGAGGACATTGGTATCATACACATCCAAAGGGACGAAATTGTTGCAATTAACGACAATGCACAAACACATGATGCCACTGACTGTTAAATCGGGTGTAATTATTTAATTGTCATATTTTCTGAAATGTCACAACCACAATCTTAACTTTTTTAGGCCTACTATGTAAATTTAGAATGTATGACATTGTAGATATGTAAATATAACATCAAAGGTTATAAGTTCATAACATTATTAATGATAAAAACAGCAGTGAAAATGAAAAGGGCTCTATTTTTAGAGAGTGGACATATCACAGAACCTAAGAAAAGAACATTATACTAGTCATACAATCATTATATTAATCATATTATATGTAAGATAGTTGACACATGCTGGGAAGTGATGGCAGTGTCTTGCAATGTGAAATGCTTTATTTAAAAAATATTTAAAGAAATTGTAACTATCATACATGCAGTTACCACATTAACAGAGATTACAGAATGTGTTGTTGTTTATAAATGTCATGCTGTGGAACAGTTTAAGTGAACTGCAAAAAGCCCTAAAGATTTCTTAAAATGATTTAAAGTAGTTGGCAGTCACAGCACCTAAAATAAATTTTTCCCCATTGTCCTTTAAACTAAAATATTGACATGTTACTATTGTTTGCCTTTACTGTGCAATGAATAAATATTACATCTCAGGAACAGCCATATTACTGAAGCAATGAGACAGAAACATGCAATAAAAACAAACATATAAGCCTATATTGTTATAGTTATGTTTTTAATGAAAAGTTATTGTAAGTGAATTTATACCTGGACTATTTAAAGAAACAAACACAAGGCAAATAAAAATGTTTTTTGTATCATTGAGTAGTACATCATGTGCTCAGGCAGTTTGGAATGTACCTTTGCTGCATTTAATATAAGAAGTAGAGTTGCAATAGAAATACATAGCTACAGTAGAATGAGAATTTACCAATGCCAAAATATAAGCAAGGATGGAAGTAAAAGAATAAACAAAGAATGTGTCAGGCATTGGACTAGGCAGGCATTTTAAAGGCTTTCAACGCCAAGCAGCACACATAGCAGGAAATAAATAGTCTAATATTTTATGATGATTTAAGAAAATAAGATTCTGTCAAATCATCTTGACTCTATTTTTGTTATGGAGGAGGTTTCCGCTCCGCCTCCTGCTGGTCGCCAGCGGGAACTTTCACCTAAGTACTAACCGCCATTTTGAACTACAACTCCCATCGGCCCGTACCCAGGACTGATGAGCTTCTGGTTTGCCACCTGCGTCCAATTAGCATCCCTATATAACCCAGGTCTACACTGGTATTAGTGCAATGTCTTGTTTGCCATGTGTTGCATTTCAGAGCGTTTTTTTGGACTGCCTTCTCGTTACCATTTGGACTGTTCATTGTTTTTTTAATCTTTGCTGCTTGCCTCTTGTTTTTCTGCTTTGGATATTGTTATTGATTGTTTGCTGCCTGCCTCGACCTTTGTCTGTGTTTACGTTTTGCCCCTGTCTCAGGTTTTTGACTCTGTTTTTGGATTGTGTTTGTAAATAAATTATTGCATACGGATTCGCTGCTTCCGCATCTTTGTTACATATTTAGTCATGCTTGACCTGGCTCATGTCCTGCCCTATGAGATCACTGGCTAGATTCACAATTATTCATCCATATTAATTGTGTCTATAGAATGCTAATACTGTCACATTTGGCGGCTACAGTTAAGCTCAGTGTTTAGGATGCTTATCTTTCTTTACACACTCGTTCTTTTCTATCACCTTCATGCAAAGGCAGAAAACACTCTATGCAGATTAATAGGAGACCCCAAATACCTGCTGCTGTCTAAGGATGGAGAGATTTCTATAAAGAGACTTTTTGTAATCCACAATAAAGAATTTTTTTTTAATTCACACAAAAACCTGTCATGCTCCAGGTTTGTGACATTGGAAACTATTTGTGTGTTTAATATAAACTGTTTTTTTAATGAAACAATATCTATAACATCTATACATTGATCTGAATCTTAGGGTGTTTTCACACCTTTAAATCGATTACGTACCAAAACCGGAGGTTAAGTCTCCACAATGTTGCATTTTCAATTTGGTGCGGTTCGCATTCACAAGGCAATATTTCTAAACAGACCAAACTTGTTTAATACAAGTCACATGCGGGTAAACTCTCCTTTAATTGGTCAGAATTACAGTTACTTATCAACCGGGCTCCAAGAACAGCAGTCTGACAAAGCTCCTAAGTCCTAAGATCTAAGTTGCTCCAGTTCAGTGGGACCTTCATACAGAAATACCTAATGCTAATGAAGCACAACCCTGCTGCTTGCCCCAAGAATCTTACTTTCGTTTTCCGAGCCGTTTAGGAGATGTGTACTCAATCAGGTGCATGAGAATTTAAATTCTGGTCATTCGGGTATCACAGCCACTATCCAGCTTTTAAGAAACTGATACTGGTGGCCAAATCTCCCCAGTGACACAATTATGTTCAAAATGATTGTAACTTAAGTTTTATGGCCTACCAGACGACATTGTTTCGGATCGGAGTCCCCAATTCACCTCACATGTGTCGTCTTCCTTTTTCAAGAGTCTAGGAGTCAACATCAGCCTAATGTCAGTATATCACCCCCAATCTAATCTAACCCAGACCAAACATCTAAATCAGTAAATCACCAGGCTCTTTTATTCCTACTGTAACTAATGTCAGGCTGATTGGAGCAGCTACCTAATATGGGCTGAGTACGCTCAAAACTCTTTGGTCAAGCCATTAACTGAAATGACACCATTTAAATGCATACTGGGTTTCAAACCTTCATTGTTCCCTCCATCTTTTGGTCCGGGGAGCCCACGAATCTCCAAGTGGTAACTGATTGGCTGCAGCGCAGTGAGGAGGTCTGGGAAAGAGTACACATCCACTTGCTTCACACTGTCAGAAGTCAGACACAACAGGCTAACCAACGTCGACGCCCCGGTCACAACTTTGCTCCTAGTCAGTGGGTGTGGCTCTCGACTATGGATCTGCATCTTCGCCTTCCCTGCAAGAAGCTCAGCCCTAGGTATGTGGGTCAAACCCGTTCTGATTTTGTCTCACCCTCCTTGCTCTGTTTGCCTGTATTTGGATTACTCTGTACAATAAAGAGCTGCACATGGATCCATCTGTCCAAGAGTGTCAGGACGTCGGTTTGATCAACCGGGTTTGTTTTGTTTTATGTCGGAGCTCGTGACGGTTTAACTAGTTAAATCGTCACATGCTCCGGTGTCCGCATTACTCCCTCCCTCTCGTTATCACTCACAGCTGTTTTCACTCATTCACTCCGTATTTACCGGCCACACCCACCAATTATCTCCCTTTATATTCCCCTCATGTGTGTTCAGTCTTTGTCAGACGGTCGCTTGAGGAAAGCATACCTAACCACGCTGTGCTTAGCTTAGCTTAGACCAAAGAATGGACCCAGCAAATTTTGAAGCCCTCCGAGGCGCTATGGCACAGCAGGGGGCGCTACTCAGTCAGCAGGCTTCTCAACTCGGCGTTTTTTCCTCCGAGATGGAACGAATCGTCGAGAGCCTCTCCAGTTTACAAGTGGCTGTGGAGGAGGTTTGAAGGGAAACTGAGGCAGGTCGACCGGTCTCTTCCCCCACTCGCTCTCCAGCAGGGTGGGCTCCCAACATCAGGGTCAACAATCCGCCCACCTACGACGGTGACCCGGAGTCATGTCGTGCTTTCCTCACTCAATCCTCTGTTGTCTTCACGATGCAGGCCTGAATGTTTCCGGATGATCGCACTAAGATCGCTTACATTCTTACTCTCTTGACAGGAAAGGCTTGTGAGTGGGAGACAGCAGGCTGGCGGGCTGGAGCGCCCTGCACTAACACACTTGTGGATTTCAAGCGGGAGATGACCCAGCTGTTTGACCGGTCGGCCTGGGAGGACGAGGCAGCTTCCCGGTTGGTGCGACTCACTCAGGGGGGCCGCTCCGTCACTGAGTACATGGTTGAGTTCGAAACCCTGGCGGCCTCCTGTGGGTGGAACGACCAGGCCCTGCGTTTCCGATTTCTCGAGGGCCTGGCGGAGACCATTCAGGACACCATCGCTAGCCATGATCCGTCGCGCACCTACCAAGATTCCGTCAAGTTAGCCCTGCGAGTGGAATCCCGCCTCCACCGCAGGACACAGCGTCGCGCGGCACGATCTTGGAGCACCCTGGAGGAGACCCAGTCTGGTCGATGCTCTTCCAAGGTAGATGGCACTGCGGGAGACCCCGAACCTATGCAGCTCGGTCGACTCAAACTATCTGCTTGAGAGCGCCAACGTAGAGTCGAGCAGGGGTTGTGCCTCTACTACGGGGGGGGCAGGCTATCTGGTTAAGGCCTGTCCATTAAAAGACAAGGCCCGCCAGTGATGCGGAGAGCATTGGTGGGCCTGGCTGCAGCAGTCTCTCCGTCTACGTCTCTTTGTTTGTTTGAGTGTTGTGTTGTGTTTCAGGGGGTGTCGTCTCCAGCATCTGCGTTGGTGGACTCCGGGGCGGAGGGCAACTTTATCGACAGCAGTTTTGCATCCAGGCTGGGTATTCCTATCATTCCCCTTGATCGACCCATTTGTGTCAACTCCCTCGATGATCGCCCCATGGTCACTATCACACACACCACCTCCCCTGTAAGTCTGATCGTCTCGGGCAATCATCGTGAGGAGATGGTTCGTGAGGCCTCTATCATTTTGGGCATGCCCTGGCTTAGCCTTCACAACCCTCACGTTGATTGGTCGAGACGATCAATATTAGCTTGGAGCTCGTCTTGTCTCTTGTCTTGTCTCGGTGCTGCTTCTGCTCCTGTCTCTGTCTCCCCCTCTCTACAGGAGGAAGCAGCGGATCTCTCTGGCATTCCGGTGGAGTACCACGATCTGGGTGTGGTTTTCAGCAGGTCTCGGGCCACGTCGCTTCCAGCACATCGGCACTACGATTGTGCTATTGACCATCTCCCAGGCACTTCTCCACCTAAGGGACATCTGTTTTCCCTTTCTGGTCCAGAAAGAGAGGCTATGGACAAATATATTGAAGAGTCGCTTCAGGCTGGGCTCATCCGTCCCTCCTCTTCTCCTGCTGGTGCAGGTTTCTTTTTTGTCAAGAAAAAGGATGGTTCCCTGCGACCCTGTATCGACTATCGAGGGCTAAATGACATTACTGTCAAAAACCGGTATCAACTACCGCTCATGTCAACTGCCTTTGAATTATTACAGGGTGCTAAGGTCTTCACTAAGTTAGACCTTCGCAATGCATACCACCTTATTCGTATCAGAGAGGGTGATGAGTGGAAGACAGCTTTTAATACCCACAGGGGACATTTTGAATATCGAGTCCTTCTGTTCGGCCTTACGAATGCTCCTGCTGTCTTCCAGGGCCTAATTAATGACGTGTTGGCTGATATGATAGATAAGTTTGTCTTTGTCTACCTGGATGATATACTAATTTTTTCTCCCTCTCTCCAGGATCATGTCCAACACGTACGAAGGGTCCTCCAGCAACTTAACTTAACTAACCGGCTCTTTGTCAAAGCGGAGAAGTGCGCCTTCCATGCCAAATCTGTTCCGTTCTTGGGTCACATTGTCTCAGCTAAAGGGATCCTTCTGGATCTGTCCAAGATCCAAGCTGTGGTCGATTGGCCAGTTCCGAACTCTCGTAAGGCGTTTCAGCAATTCCTGGGGTTTGCCTATTTCTATCGGCGTTTCATCAGGAGTTTTGGCTCGATTGCTGCTCCGCTTACAGCCCTAACGTCCTCCAAGGTTCCATTTAGGTGGAATTAATTGGCTCAGGAGGACTTTGGTGAGCTTAAGTCCCGTTTCACCTCTGCTCCTATCCTCTGTTTTCCAGATCCTGAACGGCAGTTCATTGTGGAAGTAGATGCCTCCGAAGTTGGAGTTGGGGCAGTACTGTCCCAGAGATCTGAATCTGATGGAAAGGTTTATCCGTGTGCCTTCCTATCCAGAAAGCTGAGCCCCGCTGAACGGAACTACGATATCGATAACCGAGAGCTGCTGGCGGTTAAGGTGGCTCTGTAGGAGTGGCGTCATTGGTTGGAGGGAGCAGAGCAGCCCTTCTTCGGTAAATTTGTGGTCAATAGGTTTGGCTTTCCACTAAGAACCTTCCTCTCCGGGTGCCCTCTCGTAAGTTGGCACCCAGGTTCATTGGACCATACCAGATCAATAAGGTAGTAAATCCGGTGGCGGTTCGGTTACGTTTGCCCCCTTCGCTTGGTCGGGTTCATCCGGTTTTTCATGTCTCCAAGATTAAACCTGTGCGGGGGTCCCCTCTTCATCCTCAGGTTCCTGCCTCCTCCCCAGCCCCACCTCCTCCTCAGCTCTTGGATGGTGAGCCCATTTACACTGTTCGGCGAATTTTAGATACTTGTCGACGAGGCAGGGGCTATCAGTACTTAGTGGACTGGGAGGGTTATGGCCCAGAAGAGCGTAGCTGGGTGCCGTCCCGGAACATTCTGGATCCATCTTTGATCAAGGATTGTACCTCCTTCTGGGACGCCTGGTGGCGATCCTGGGGGGAGGGTACTGTCAGGAAGTCGGTTTGATCAACCGGGTTTGTTTTGTTTAATGTCGGAGCTTGTGACGGTTTAACTAGTTAAATCGTCACGTGCTCCGGTGTCCGCGTTACTCCTTCCCTCTCGTTATCACTCACAGCTGTTTTCACTCATTCACTCCGTATTTACCGGCCACACCCACCAATTATCTCCCTTTATATTCCCCTCATGTGTGTTCAGTCTTTGTCAGACCGTCGCTTGAGGAAAGCATACCTGACCACGCTGTGCTTAGCTTAGCTTAGCTTAGCGTAGCTTAGCTGTATTTCTGTCCTAGTTAGTTATCTCAGTCTAGTCACGCTCGTCTTACCTGCTATTTGCCTTTGTGGCTTTTTCCCTGTTCCAAGCAGATGGGCGTGTAGTTTAGTGTCTGTTGTCCAGTCTTCTGTTGTGTATTGCTCCAGCTACTTGTTGTTTGTCCTGTGCTCTGTGTTTCAGTTTCCTCCCCGCTCCAGTTGTCCTCCGTCCTGAAGTCTGCTGCACCAGCCCTCCTGCTCTCCCGTCTATCTCCGGATTTGTGGTCTCCGCATCGTTCGTCACACCAACGAACTCTCCCGCACTGATCATCACCGGTAACCGCTCTCAATATAAACATCCTGATACTCACCTGTTAAGCTATTCTCCAGTGGATTCGCTGAACTCCTCCAATCGCTCTGCCTGACG
>JAZGTJ010006408.1:14459-25013 GCA_036877575.1 Botia almorhae | reverse complement strand
TCAGCCTCACGCGTGCTGCACGTGAGTTGGCCACGCCCACTTATTTACATTTCGCGGTATACACGGAATAAAAAATTCTTTTACGGTACACATTTCATTCCGCAGTAACGATATATGCCGTCATACCGCCCAGCTCTAATTGGGACTAACAAACTGAACCTTACTGTAAAGTGTTACATTTATTTTTCTATGGTCAGTGAGCTCTTAAGCAAGTTCTTAGCTTTAAGAACACAGTAAAACGTAATTATCATTTAAATATGGTGTCGTTAGAAAGCGCCAAAGAGACATACGTTACTGCCGTAAGACCCTCTCAGGCAAAATTTGGTGACACATTTGGCATTTTGAAATGTGATCCAGGCGTACACTGCTGACACAGAGGCAAATGCAGACAACTATCTGCAGTAACCAAATTAAAGCTAAAACCCAACCAGCGAGAGATGGCTTGATAGTTCAAACACGCTTGTTCAGAACGCGTGTTTGAGGTCTAGATATATCCGGCACTCACACTTAACTCTAATACTGGCTCCACTTTGTGCATATATACATGTATGTATGTGTGATAAAGGAAGTAAGAGAGAGAGAGAGAGAGAGAGAGAGAGAGAGAGAGAGAGAGAGAAATAGACCATTAAATAATACAGGCCATATAATTGACAAATTTATTACACTGTTTCTACTTTGTAGTACTAGCCTCGCTGACTGTGTGCAAATGCAAACACACTGTGCAACAATGTGCTCACAAACAGATTGCTCATTTTGGAAGTGTAGCACATTTAAGACAAAGTGTTGTGTTTGTCTTAAATGTGCTACAAACATATCGAGAAATGATCAAATTCTAACCCAAATTCTTTTGGCTGGTTATCATTTAGTGGTTTAACATGTTGTCAGTGTATGCCAGTTTAAATAAAATGTTGCTGCAATGTATTCTATGCAGTAAATATATGTAAATGTTGTGGTCGTTATGTAGTGTGACAGCATGTTATCTAAAACAACAGACTGCTTGTCCGCAGTCTGACTGGCATCTGATACATCATCTCTGATGTGCATGCTGGCTGCCAAGCATCTGATTCATCAGGTTAAATCTGACAAGTTACAAGTTTCCCTTTTATGATATTACTTTATTTCTTGAACTCTTACTTCAAAAGAAGGAGGAAGTCTCACAGCGCCAAAGTCTATACAAAGTCTATGCTGGCAGAAGTCACTTTGTTTTCACAATCACAGTGGTTTGGGTTTGTCATATATGTGCCTATAAATGCATTTCAACAATGTCACGACAGCAGTGGCCTGTGCAAGTCTTGTTTGCGTTACTAGTTTAATAACCCAAGTCATTTCCAGTTAGGTTTTGTAATCTTGGGGAAACTGATCAACTTTAGGAACTCAACTCGTGCACTTCCTGTCTCTTTGCCACTGTGTAAAGGGTCTGGAGTCTTTCTTGACGCACTTGCCAATGCTTCACAGAACAAGTGGAGTAGCTTCCAAGACAGCCACATCCTTTACAATCTAGACTAAAAGCAGCACACGTGCAGATTAAGCTGCCCTGGATGAAAGCAGTGCATGTTGTTGTCTTCTATGTAGATCTTGAGAATCTGGCAACCCCACTATTAAAGACCAAGCTTGTTTGGTTTGCAGGGAAGTTTGTCTTGACAGCCACAACATTAGTGTTAAAGCAGCTATAAGCACCATTTTATTTCCTGTCAAACAACATTCAACGTGAGCTAGAATGCAAAGTCTATTATATAAAAAAATGAAGAACACAGATACTAAACACCCACAAACTTTCCATTTAGCATATCACCCAAGCACAGCCGATATAATGTTCCTCAGAATAGCAGCATCAGTCGACAACTAGGCTGAAAAAGCTTATTAATCAGTGTCATTCTAGTAAGCATTATGCCAAAAACGTTGAAAATGCATATTGCACATTTTCAGATGTTTACAGGACATTTGATTTGATATATATAAACACGTGTGTGTGTGTGTGTATATGCATATGGAATTGTTATATGTCTTTATCTATATCCATCCTCTTCTCTCCATGCACAGCATTTCCTCCATTGTTTCAAAATGAAGGAGTGACTCTTCATCATATTTCATGAGTGAGACACTCTATTACACAGACAACACTGCCTCACCTCAGTGCTTAAGCTTATTATTCAAATAGGTAAGCACACCAGCCCACCTCCACCCCATTGCTCCAACCTCCTCCAAAAAGGCTGTTCCTAAAATAACAACTGAATACATTTAATAAAGCATTGGGAATTAATTTGCTTTATTATTCATGGTACACTGACGCCCTTGAGCTATGAAACTCAGCATTATAAATTAAGCTTTATTTTATTTTTGTGAAAGACACACATTGTTTATGATGCATTGGAGGTGCATTTCAGAAGCACAGCATGACAATTGGTCAGTTTTGCTATTTCAAGTATATGTCATTATTCAACATTTTAATGGTTTTAAAAATGCTCCAGTACTATTATGTATTGGTTATACAGTCTGCCAAAATAAACAAACACCGCTGTCGCTAATGCTCAGACTTCGCTGCTTAACTCGCGTCAATATGTATGATGCACATATGCTGCGAATCATGCAAAAGGGACGTACAGCTGTAGACCTACATTGTAATTGGAGACCTAAGACGAGACCAGTATAATCCCAGAGATTTGGGGACCTCGGTCTTGTGATTTAGGCTAGTATGTAACCACCTAGCACCCACGATTCAGACACTATAACTGTATCTGAATAAATATTTCAGTTTACAGTATTGTTAGCAAACAGCGCTTTTTCTTTCTCCTTTAGTCATACTCAAGCACACAACTTTCCTGACTTATTATATTACATAAAAGAGATTTTACTAGACACCGCATGACACGAGAACCAATGAAGCAGGAGGATCAAGACAAGCGGTCTATGACGAAGAACTCGGGTGAAGTTCCCTTAGGCAAGATTAACACGCTCCCCAAACTATTGAAACTAGGCGTTATCATTAACTGAGGGGAAATGAATGAAACTATGAGTTACATCACTAAACTTGTATTTCCACACACTAACCTCCCTTTGACGCTGTTGTTGAATGATGACAACCAGATACTATTGAAGCAGGTAGGGCCGCTATGATTTGACTACTTTGATTATTGTTAATCCGTGGATTATTTCACCACCCAATTCACTTCTTCAAACAAATTTAAAGGTAGGGTAGGAATTTAAGGAATTTTAAAGGCTAGCAATAGCAACCCAGCTTTCCCCACTCTCCTTTAAGAGTGCTCTCCAAAGCAATGCCTCCCCCAAAACACATGAATGCAGTGCATAGATGTATGATGTATGCAAATACATAAGTTTGATTATGACATCCTATCATTACATTTTGAGGTCTTGTGCCTTCCACAGAAGATATATATTTATATAAAGCACCAGTCAAAGGTTGAGTAAGACGTACTAATTCTTTTTTAGAATAATTGTAGAATAACAGTAAACTCACCAAAACTATGAAACTACACAAATGTAACTTTGAGCATTATGTTGTCACTTTTTTATGTTGTGAATTATGTGTTGATACTTGTTGTGAAGGTAATGTCAAATAGTCAATAGATTTTATTCTAGCATGTTCAATGCAGTCACATTTTGCCTAAATTTGATAAAACTTTCATTTTATCAACCCGTTTATTAAGAAGCTTGGCCATGAGAAGCTTTATAGAGTTTTAAAAAGTTCCCCAATTATCAACAATAATAATTTTAAACATTTAAACAAAAGGCTTTAGATGAAAAGATTTTTAAGATGATAAGAAACATTTTAGTCAAGTGTTTCTTTTGACTGGTAGTGTTAATAGGTTCAGACCACTTTACTTAGTGATTGCTATCAGGATGAGAGAAGACTTTCAGCATGAACATTTTTTTGGGGAAAAAAATGGCCTACCCTGTCTTTAAGTCTGAATAATGTCACGCTATATACTCTGTTCAAAAAATGATTAAAGACATAAATGTGATAAATATGAAGGAATAAAACAAAAAAATGTTTATCCTGTTGGCAGGATATCTGGCATGTAGAAACCACTACATTGTTCTCAATCAATTCACTCCCAATCAATTCCCGATAAACAAAAATCAATTCCCACTCTATAGTTTTACAAAAAACCTGTTTCACTCATCAAAAGTCATTTAACAGAAGTAACAAATGATTTTGAGAGCCATTTCAAGTTGACCAATTATATGTTAAGCATTGAGAAGTAAAATTGTAACTTTAACTATAAAAATAATATTAGCCACAGACCAATGTTAAAGCAGTTACAGCAGTCGACAAGTGGACCACTGTCAGTTACAAAGACAGAAAGCAATAGCCAGAGAGCACAACCTGATCCATGGACATTAGTCCTTTCATAACAGTCCGTCAATAGATGAACGTAATAAACCTCATGTGACTGACAACTGACTCACACTACTCACACTGACCAAATGTTGTGGTTGTATTGAGCCATAGAAATAACAGTACACCATAGAAACATGCTGAAATCATCCTTCTCAACTCAAAGATGGTTTGCTGACCATCTCTGACTCTCGGCCCCAAATTATTTAATGAAAACAAGCTCTTAACAAAACATAACAATGGTTCCAAGAACTGATCCGTTTACCTTTTAAAAAGCAAACCTCAAAGCCACTGAACTTGAATGATTTTTGAACGTAACAATAAATGGAGTCCCAAAAGCTTTTAAACAGAGCATGATGTGGCTGCCTGAATTATATCGCAGAAGGTTTATAAGCATTCAGGGCTAAACAATTCGAACTAATGCCCAGTCCAGTTGATAGAACTGTCACTTTGCCTACGGTGCCGGCGCCGAGTGGTTGCTAGATTATCTGATCTTTGTTCACCATGTACATGTGTGGATTTATACCCTGGAAACATTCATTTTGTGTAATGTATTTAAAGGTCTTGTTGTGAATTTGTCTGTTATCATCATTGTAAATTTAAAAAAAAAGTAAGAAAAATGTGGTGCGAAAGAATTTTCGATTGGGTCTATTGAAACTACTCCAAACATGCCTGACGGGGCAGCAAAAAAATGATCTTTACTTTTAATCTTATAACATGGTAACACGTCAACAAAAGAAGCCAAGCCAGCATGTTTTTAATCTGATGACCTTGTCCCGAACCCTGGACATTTTTGCATCAGGAGGTGAACATGCTGTCTGAAAACAATAGATTGGCATATGTGAGCTAAGACAGCCTCTATAATTAGTTGATTCATACAGGAGGTTCACGCTCATTTAAGGTTTAGTTTCAGAAAGTCATGTGTATTCCTTTGTACAATCAGATCATATATGAGACAGTCAACTCACATGACACATTGTTGCAGGTGGGGGAAACTCCCAACCCAATGTTCCCTAGTAACCAAAGTTCAGTTCAGCTTAGCCTTAGTATCATATGATGCATACTACCAGTCAAAAGTTCAAACACGCCTGACTGAATTCATATCTCTCATGAACCTTTTCATGCAAAGTGTTGAAATGCTTGAAATTAGTTTCTGTAGACAAATATAAACTGTGCTTTTAAAGGAACAGCAGTCAATTCTAATACTGTTTTAAAAGCATTAGCTATTAACTTTATTATCATTTTAGCCATATAACCCTTGTACACTGTGAAACAAAACAATGTTTCTCCAAGACCATGGTGCTACATGAGACAAACACAGAACACTGCGTTATATAGCACAACACAAACCAAACAACTGTAGGGCTGGACTGCCCACAATTAATTTATATTAAATAGACTAAATAAGCAAAAGCTAATTAAGAACTAAGAATAAGCACTAAAATAAGAACTGACTTCCAAGCTTTGGTGTGTTTTCACCATTTTGATGCCTTCACTTTGCCAAAAAGAGAGGAACGTAAAATAAAGATTTAACAGGTGTGTCTGAACTTCTAACTGACAGTGTACGAGTATAAAATATGTCCACCAACCTGATGGGATGGGTAGATTTTATGATACTAGCAGTACATGATAAACACATAGATAAGCAGCAGTATTATGCTGGGCTATAATAAGAGCGAGTGGTTTAATATACTAGAATACTGAAATTTAAAGGGTTTAGATAAATTGGTGCCATTTAAAATCTAAGATAGGCTATATTGTCTTTCTATCCGTGAAAGCTCGGGTGTAACTGTTTAATGACGCTACAATCAACTGAGGCAGCTTTCACTCCCAGCGCAGAGAACTAAACAAACCCCTGAGACATCCAACTCACAACCGATTAAAAACACCAATTTCCATTTTGGGATTTCATAAACTAGTGAATAAAATACCGTAACACGGACCCTGCGCAGTTGCTATGCTAACAATCATCGCTAGCGATATGAAACGAGATTATATAGACCCAAGCTGGAAGTGTAACGTGTCTATGATTTGCATATAAATATTATTAGCTCTTTAAAATGTCAGCTATGTCGATCATAAAAACAGTCCGGTATATGTTTATATGTGATTTTCCGCAAACATGTATTATCAATGAAAAAGAAGGCGGTGAACAGGAGCCAGTGTCCCTGTTAGACTGACTGAACCCATCTACACAAACTACAACGCCCGCGTTGCTGCTTTTACTGCGAACGTCCGACCGTCTTTGTTTATTTTATTGAAAGCACTTTCAGTATTTAAATAGCATCTCTGTATCTCTTAAACCAATGATACCACATTGACAGTAAACATTCCACTTACACGTAGATGATGGACACGAGGTGCATGAGCCAGAGGACGATAAATAACACAAATCCGAAGATGGAAAACCCTTGCAAGGCTAGATCGAGCAGGGCCATGGCTATCCTGTGTCCGGATGCGCTGACACCTCAGTGTTCGGCCCTAAAGCTAAAAAGCTCACACTCATACACTCATTCAGATGGCTGAGCTGTGGTCAGGTCTGCGGGGAGTCAGCTCACAGCAGAGGTGGGAGGAGCTTCTTCAGGGCGGAGTCGGCTGACAATCCTGGCATGGGGACAAATGAATTATTAAAAGTAAATATTAAGATTGTAGTGTTAGAATAAAGGTGTCTAGCACACCACAATTGACATTTTTACGAAAATTTACGAAAAACTTTGCTAACACAGTTTGTACAGCTATCTTCGTGGTGGCTTTCCATAGCGAAACTTATACTGTACAAACTGTAACTTTTATTCTCTCACCTTACCACTAAACATCATTTTTCCAAATAAGCATAATTTTATATGTTTAATAATCAATTTCAGACTGCTGGCTGGTCCCCACAATAGGTGTGAGAAAACACACGTGTTTGTTTATTTTGTCCTTTGTCTCTTGTGTAAATCTGCATTCAGTGATAGTCCTGTGCAAAAATAATTATCTAGAATTATATCTTTTGTCACTTTAAAAAAAGCATTCATGGTTCACTATATAGCATAGAAGGTGTCATTCACTCAAAAATGAAAATAAATTACTTCAACAAAAATATAAACATTAAAAATAAACATGCAAAGAACATGTAAAACATACAAAACGAACATGTAAAGATGTCATATAACATACAAAAATTTCCCTTCTGGAGTTATCCAGGCACTTAAAGTTTCTCATCCATATCAGGAATCTGTGCTGGCAAACTCACTGATCAGGAAATGTGCAGAATTCAGTGATGGAGGGCCTGATAAGTTGGGGTCCATTAAAATGAAATGATTTTGCTCAAAGATCAAGAAATGTGCAGAATTCAGTGATGGAGGGCCTGATAAGGTGGGGTCCATTAAAATGAAATGATTTTGCTCAAAGAAGTGAAATAGAAGCCATAACATAACCAAACACAGTGTAAAACAGTCAGCACTGGATAATTTGTGCTTCTTGTTAGCGTAATTGTTCAGATTGTATCAGAACTGTTTAATTAATCAACATCGTTTGGACACTTGAAGTGTCACCTGCTACCGCTACACATCGAGTTCATAGCTAATGATGGAGACTGAGCAGGCTGAGTCAGTGGAAATGCTGTCATGGACACTCCTTGAAAAAGGATAAGGGTTGTGATGACATCATTACCATAACACAGAAGAGCTCAGTGAGCTCTGAAAACAAAGGCTGGGATATGAAACGCCTATAAACAAGAAGTTTATACAACAGACACCAACAACAAAACTGTCACTGTCACAAATTGGTTTCTGCTGACTGATGATGTCATTCCTAAATAGTTGTATGAAATCAAAACTTACTTAGTTAATTAAAAAGTAAGAAAACTACACTATAGCTAATTTTATGATATCAATGTTTTTTGTGTTCTTTTTAAAGCTAGAAGGCTGCATTTTTTTGTCTATTTACTGTACTTGTACAGAGAAGAGGAGCACCAGAACATTATTTAAAAATATTATTTTTGTGTTCCATAGAAGAAAGTAAGTCATATGGGTTTGCAATAACATGTGGGTAAGTAAAAAAAAAACCAGCCTTAGCTGGTTTGTTAACATGGGCCCGTTTCAATAAAGAGTTTTAACCAACTCTGAGTTTAAACTTGAACTCTGAGTTGACACTCTGAAATGGAAAACTCAGTTTCCCACATTTCAGGGTTAACACACTCAGAGTTTTTACTTAACCTCCTTTCTGAAACGGGCCCTGGTCTCCCAGCTTATTGTTTTAAGATATTTTTTCTTTCCAGGTGACTGCTGAATATTATGCCAAATGAAAGTTTTATACATTATAATATACATTAAGGTTAAATAATAAATAATATACATTAAGTCTGGAACTTGGAATAGAACATGATCTGTTTATGATTGTCTTCCTGGAAGTTTTTATGAGTTTAAGGATTAACAGATAATGGTGGTTATCTGCCTTCTATTAATAAGACTCATGAATTACGTTAACCATTAGTCTAATGAACTATGATAACTGACTGTCATGGTAAGTAAAAAATAGATGTTATGATTTTTTCTTCAGGTGTGACGCTTAGCTCCAATCTATATTAAAGGGCGCCACCTTGTGGATGAATTATGGAACAGTTGCGTGTATTGCAGAATGACACACTGACAACTTTTTTAGGCCTAGAATCCCTTGGAGAAACAGGGGCTCTGTTAAGATCTGAATAGCATTTATAACTTTACTCTCTTAATTTTAGCTTTAGTTGAATGTACTGCATTTTATTTCTTGCCAAATTTATTTACTACCACGGTAGCACCACAGACCCCTATAGGACCCAGACTCTTGACATACGGTACAGAATGTCCTGGAGAGGGAGTGGGGTTGGACTCAGAGTCAGAAGTTTATTATTGTCATTTAACCATATATAGAAAGTGCAAAACATAGTGGAATTAAACAACGAACCTTAAGGACAATGTTGCCACATAAGACATAGACTACATAGACAACAAGGGACTAGGTACAATCACATAATACACAGACTACACAGACAACGAGGGACTAGGTACAATCACATGGTTCCGTTTAAGTGCATATGTGCAGACTTGTGCAGACAGTGCAACACTACACCACAGAAACACTACAGTACAGTTGAGCACAGAGTGCTGTCTGTGTGGAACTTGTTCTCCCTACATTGGCAGGGGTTTCTCTGGGTACTCTGGTTTCCCTTAGAGTCCAAAGACATGCAGGTCAGGCTGAATTGAAGGCTTACAATTTCTCAAAGGTGTGAGTGTGAAAGTGTTTGTCTCTCTGTATTAAAGCCCGGGACACACCAAGCTGACAGTTTCTGAGCATCGGTCAGCTTTTGTTTTTTGGTGTATTCTGCAGAGTTAGCTCTAGTCAGACACTGTCAGCTTTTTGTCTGCACATCGAATCAGCGGCAGAGTTTAGCAGGAAGAAAGAGAACTCTAATTGGCTGTTTGCTTTAATAAATAAGTAAATTATTTTTCCTGCATGAGCTTGTGTTTCTGGTCTGCTGCATTCGCTAAAAAGTGGGTGAAAACTTTCTTTAGATCTAACACTGAACTCAATTCTGTGATGTCAAAGCTTGGCAATAGAAACGGTTGCCCTAGCAACCATTTAGAGCGCCTTAGCAACCAACATAAATTAACAGTATATAAGTATATCCAGTATAACTGTATATCCACACCAAATCTGTCTGTCTTTCATTCCCCAAGGTTCTGTAGTCAGCTGGATCCAAACTCTGAGACCAGATGGTGGAGGACTGGATGAAATGACCCTGACACAGATCATCAGGGTTTGATAGACTTCTTTAGTACGTCCTACCGTTATATACATGATAACTTTTAGCTTTATTTTGTTCCCTGCTTAGGCACAGCAGTGTGATGTTATGGCTGCAATTAGTAACATTATGCCTCACCGCTTTTTGTTGGCACGATTTCTCAGTGCCTGACACATTATCAAATAAAGCTGGAACCATCAGTTTTCCATCAATAATTAACTATAAATCATCACAATAAACTCTCTTCATATCCAAAAGAGTTACAAATTGCAGCTTTAACGTGCCAGAGGAAAACTAGCCCTCCTGGTCGAGCCTGGCTTCTCCCAAGGATTTTTTTCTCCATCTATATATCATTGGAGTTTTGGTTCCTTGCCACTGTCGCCCTGTTGGCTTGCTTGCTGGGAGACTGCTGATGTCTAACTTAGCCTAGGGT
>JAZGTJ010006408.1:1368-14409 GCA_036877575.1 Botia almorhae | reverse complement strand
TGTATTTTCACTTGTTCACTGCTGTTGCACATGTTGTCGTCCCTTATCATTTTTACGGTTGGTGTTTGTGTTTCTTTGTGTTATTCATTAAATATCTCTTATTTAGTTCCGCGTTTCTGTCTTGTCTTTACACAAACACAACCGCCCAGCCATCCATCGTAACAATGCTGCCTAAAATTATAGACCCTCTACAAAGTATAATTAATACATCATTGGTGTTAGGATATGTCCCAAAGCCTTACAAACTGGCAGTTATCATACCCCTTATTAAAAAAACACAACTTGATCCCAGGGAACTAGTAAACTACAGACCTACATCTCAAATTTACCTTTTATCTAAAAAAATATTGGAAAAGGTGGTGTCTTCACAGATATGCTCTTTCCTGGAAAGAAATGTTGTCCATGAGAATTTCCAATCAGGATTCAGGTCATACCATAGTACAGAGACTGCTCTCATTAGAGATACTAATGACCTGCTTTTGTCAGGCGATCATGGCTGCATCTCTCTTCTAGTATTATCTCTTCTAGTATTACTGGACCTTAGTGCAGCTTTTGACACTATTGACCACAGCATTCTACTAAATAGGCTTTCTACTATTAAATTAAGATAAAACAGAAGTTTTACTTGTTGGGCAAAAACCCTCCACACGGAGCAACATAGAACACTGCCTTATTCTGGATGGATGCTCTATAAAGCCTGCTTCATTAGCCAAAAATCTGGGTGTCATTTTTGATAATTTATCGTTTGAAAGCCATATTTCCAATGTTTGTAAAACTGCGTTTTTTCATATAAATATATCAAAACTACGACACATGCTCTCGAAGCCAGACACTGAAAAATTAGTTCATGCATTCATGACATCAAGACTTGATTATTGCAATGCCCTACTTGGTGGCTGCCCTGCATGGTTAATCCAAAAACTCCAGATGGTTCAGAATGCAGCGGCCAGAGTTCTAATGAGAACGAACAAGTATGACCATATAAGCCCAGTTTTTTCAACTTCACACTGGCTGCCTATCAAGCACCGTATAAATTTTAAAATCTTGCTTATTACTTACAAGGCCCTGAATGGTTTAGCTCCTCACTACTTAAGCGAGCTCCTCTCCTATTATAGTCCTTCACGTTCACTGCGATCTGAAGGTTCTGGCCAACTGTTAGTACCCAGATTTTTAAAAAACAAGTGCTGGTGGTAGATCCTTCTCGTATTTAGCACCCAAATTTTGGAATAGTCTTCCCAGTGTTGTTCGGGAGGCAGATACACTCTGTCTTTTTAAATCTAGACTAAAAGACCCATCTCTTTAATCTTGCCTACACGTAGTCATATGGATTTGTTACTCAAATCCCATAAGGGATTATTAGGCTGCATTAATTAGGTAAACCAGAACCGGGAACCGGGATTTCCCACCAGAACAGATGTACCGGCTTCACACTAAATCTGTCTAAAAAATCATTAAAACTGTCTTTCATTCCCCAAGGTCCTGTAGTCAGCTGGATCCAAACT
Organism: Botia almorhae; assembly: GCA_036877575.1. Taxonomy (NCBI): domain Eukaryota; kingdom Metazoa; phylum Chordata; class Actinopteri; order Cypriniformes; family Botiidae; genus Botia; species Botia almorhae. The sequence goes on along the minus strand of JAZGTJ010006408.1, from coordinate 12,907 downwards.
CTGAAACCAGATGGTGGGGGACTGGAAGAAATGACCCTGAGACAGATCATCAGGATTTGATAGACTTCTGTAGTAATCCTACCGTTATAAACATGCTAACTTTTAGCTTTATTTTGTTCCCTGCTTAGGCACAGCAGTGTGATGGTATGGCTGCAATTAGTAACATTATGCCTCATCGCTTTTTGTTGGCACCATTTCTCAGTGCCCGACATATCAAATATAGTTGGAACCACCAGTTTTCCATCAATAATTAACTATAAATCATCACTCTGTTAATATCTAAAACAGTTACAAATTGCAGCTTTAACGTGTCAGAGGAGAACTGGCCCTCCTGGTCGAGCCTGGCTTCTCCCAAGGTTTTTTCACCATCTATATATCATTGGAGTTTTGGTTCCTTGCCACTGTCGCCCTGCTGGCTTGCTTGTTGGGAGACTGCTGACGTCTAACTTAGCCTAGGGTTTTGTAAATTGTAAACGTCCAATATTTTACTGTATATATTTTATGTATGTATGTATGCTGCTTTTGCATGTTGTGTAGTTCATGGTACTATTGCAAATCCCTTATAGCCCTGTCCCATAAGATTTTGTCTACTATATGCCATCCTTATGTAAGCTGGAATGCATATATTTTGCTCAACAATTCTGTGGCTTTATCGGTTCAGTGAGCTCTTTGTTTGTAAACATACTATAGGCCTAGTATACGTAATTAGTCTTATCCCACACATATTATTTGCAATAATACCATTAACATGTCTGGCATTTGTTCTGACGTGTTTTATTATTATTCTTTGTTTTTATGTAAAGCTGCTTTGAAGCAATGTAACATTGTAAAAAGCGCTATATAAATAAAATTTAATTGAATTAAATGCACACATCAACCCGATTACTTGATTAAGAGTTCATGTAAACACTGTGCTCGGATTTATCAATCTGAATTATTTCAATCCGATTGAAACAAAGTGTGCATGTAAACGCAGCTACTGATAGCTGCCTAGCTTTGTCACTTTCACTCTCTCCCTTCTCTCCAACAGCGAGTTGACACAGCACATGTGACCGCAGTGCCTTTCTCATCTCATTTGCTACGGTTAAATAGCGTTAGTAAGATGCGAGTGCGGAGCCGCGACCGGCTTTGGTTGAGAAAGAACACAGCAGAAGTGCTGTCTGCAACTATTTTAGATTTGAGGCAAATGAACACGGAAAGGCAAAAGACACAAGCCAGCCAATATGCAAGCGCTGTTACAAAGCAGTGCTTACAAAAGGTGCTAACACCACTAATTTAGCAAAGCACCTGAATATCCGGACCTATATAAAGAGTTTTGAGAGGCTGGTAACTGCTCTCATTTTAACATCACTAAAATATTAACCAAGATGGCCCAGTATTGTTGCTGATAAGTGTCCTCATGTTGTTCCAGTGATGTTTGTTTTTGCATGTGATGCACCTTTGCGCATTCGTGTTTACTATAGCGCTCCATTTATTCACACGCACATCTGTCTATTGATTTCACCCTGTTAACGGTCTAGTTACACCCTTGCAACCATTTACTGTACCCTAGCAACCATGTAATAAAATAAATAAGCCATGTTCCAGCATTAGAATATTTTAGAGACATGTGGATGGGCTTTTTTGACTCGGGCTGTCAGTGGGCTTTGGGTATTGCTCTGGAAACTTCCTGACCAAACCCTAGCAACCATTTAGATCACCCTAGCAAACTCCTAACATATATATATGAATAAACCATATTTAAGTATATCTATTATCATGCTAAGTCATGTTAGCATTACACTAATTGATGCTATCTTCATGCTAATTCATGCTTACATCATGCTAAGTTATGCTAGCATCATGCCATTTCATGCTAAAACATGCTAACATCATACTAAATCATGCTAGCATCATGCCATTTTATGCTAAAACATGCTAACAACATGTTAACATCATGCTAAATCATCATGCTAAAACATGTTAGCATCATTTAAATATTGAATGTGAGCATCACTCACATTTTCTTCAGACAATGTACCTATCTATTTATTATTTTAAGTAAATTCTACTGCAGAATAACAACATATTTTTGTCATAATTTCAAGTTAAATATAATATTTTGATGGGTTGTAGTGGACCTTAAATTTGACAATGTTGTTTCTCGATAAAACTAAGAAACATTTACGTTTTTTTCTCAGAGCAGCTCTGGTGATGGTCATGTGTTAATGAAGGTGCTGAAAACACCATTAGAGTCATGCGTACTTTAACATGTAGTAGGTAAAGCAGTACCAGTACGAGACATGCAGAAACAGGCAAATTTATATGGCAGTCTCTTTGTACTTTAATATTCACAGACACATCTACTTTTAATTTATCCATTCATCAGATTGCTAAAATTGCACATTTTACATGACTTCCGTGCTAAGCTGTAAATTCAATGTTCACGACTGAACATTAAAAATAATTTGAGCAAGTACATAAAATTTAAGTATTCAAAACACTCTCCTTTACCCTGATTTAAATGGTAGACTTATAATAACATTTATAATCTGAGCTGTCAGGCTCGATTTTAGGGGAAATTGTTTTATCTTTGCATGGTTACATCACATCCATAGATAGAAAAATAACAACCCAGCTACTACTGTATATCGCATGTGTGGGGGCTGAGGACGGTGGAGGGTTAATAACTTCACAACTACCTTGCAATTATATGTTTTAAACAGATGACAACAGACAGGCAAAAGTTATGGATTGCAGCCTTAAATTATGAAGTATGCTAATTGACAAGAACGAAAAACTTAAACTGTGGCATTTGCTGTTTAGGAACAGTCACCATAGAGACCATCTTGTAAAATGACAAACCACATTTTGTTTTATTACACATTGTGTATAGGCAGGTAAATTTGAAATGGAATTTAACTGACAACAAAGTGGAATTTAAAGACGATAATTTTAAAGTGCAATAATATTCATTACACATTTGGCAGATGCTTCTTACAAAGTGACTTACGGTTCATTTAAGTTACACATTTTGTCAGTGCATGTGCTCCCCGGGAATCAAACCCATGACCTTTGCATTGCTAGCGCAATGCTCTACCAACTGAGCTACAGGAACACAGGAACATAGTGTTAACTTGCTACTATGTGTCTCAGTTTAATCTTTTAAATGTTCAGTGGTATAAACCTCAAAAACTTTGTCAAATTTAACACATAGTTCTTTTGTAACAATACTGTGCTGACTATAATGGTTTTTTTTTTACCAAAAACATGTTTGGTATTTTTGCATCCAATATGTATTAGATGTAGTGTGTGCACTGCTGTCACATAGTGCAAGTACTGAACCAAGTTTTTTTTTGCATCTTCGCACATAAACATATTAAACTGTCACACAAACAAAGCTATGACAAAAACACACATGGTTCACATAAACAGTTGGTTATGTCTCAAGTGAACGTAAACAGTTTGTGGAGCTAAAATTGTGCCAAAACTAAACAAACAAATCCAGCATTTTGCAAACAAATGCAATCTGCTTTGCAAAGGAAACTCAAATCTCCAACAAACAGAGAATGCTTTGCAAGTACAAAAGGCATATTGAGAGAAAATGCAGTGGTGCAACAAATAGATGTACTGTGTTTTACAACACACCCTTTAATGAGATTGTCTTGACGTGATTTGCTCACAAATGTAATCATGCAGATTTTCCACAACTGCAACTGTGCAACTTTCTCTTCCAAAACAGCAGATGGCACTATCAGGCATTTTACACTAGTCTCATGGGAAAAGCCCTGACCATTACCTTATGTGCCTTCTCTGTCAGTGACAGCAACTGAGAAGACACACATTTGGAAGCACCAATTTGGATGCAATGTGCATCAGGTGTTATTAAAGTCTCATTGCATTTATACTGTTGTATATATATTATTATACAATATATTGTACTGTTACAATATATTCTGTTTCAATAAATTATTTTTATTAGTGTGTTTTTGAATGAAGGTAGATTACTGTCAAATGTTGTTACAGTAAAGTTTACCATATATATATATATATATACATATATATATATATATTGTGACGAGTCTCACCGCACGCACAAACGCGCACTCTCACCACAACAAGGAACACCGTGCACGAGCCACATCAGCCGCACCAGCCCGTCCGGCTGGCTCACACCTGCACCACACCGTTTTTGGATTTTAGTTTGACAAAGCACAGTAAATTCTCACATAAAGTCATGTCTACAAAATGACACAGGTTTTTAAGGCAGGATTCGAAGAAAGAAAGGTTCTCATGTCTTTGACATCTTGTCTTTCAGTTACACAGGTTAAAGGAAAATCTGTTGCTTTCAAAAATAAAGCAAATGGGGCTTTATTTATAAGCAAATTTTGGAATGCGGGCAGACCTGTGAAAAAACACCGACAAGAGCAGGCAGCCCCCACTAAACCAATCTGTTTTTTTCTTTTGTTTGTTTGTCACTTTTGCACAGCAGAGAGCGGCGCGCCTTTCCCCACGAACATGGAGGAAATTCTTCAGCGCCTGACCGAGGTAAGCGTTCGCCAGCAGCAGATTGTCGAGCATCTGGCCACCCGTCAGAACCGGACAGAGGAGGAGCTCGCAACTATGCGCGCCCACACCGCCCACCACGCGCTGCTCGCCTCCTCCGAGCCCCGCCGCGGTCCCACTCGGGATGAAGAACCCCGCCTCGGTGCTTGACCTCATGGAGGCGATCGAACTGGTGGACGCTGTGCAACACCGGGAGGCCGGGGAAAGGTCACAGCTGTTTCCACGGAGGGTGGTCCAGGAGCGACGCATGCCGGAAGGTGCCTCGCACGTAGTAGGCAGACCGACGGTTCCCTCGCCCCAGGACGAACCCATGCCGCCCATGCCCACTGCTGGGACCCCAACGCCCTGCGGGCCTGGCTGGCGGGCTGCATCGTGCACCAGTGGGTGCCGCCCGCCGCTCCAGAGGCGGATGTCTTGGTCGACGGCAGGCCCATGCGAGCGCTGCTGGATTTGGGCAGCGAGGTCACGCTGCTCCAGGCCCGACTCTACCCGCCGCAACCGAGCCCCCAAAGCTTCCTCCCCATCACGTGCGTCTATGGGGACACACAACAGGTCCCGGCCCGGCAGGTAACTATCGCCGCCGCCCATGGCGCCTGGCCGGTTGAGGCGGGGATGCTGCAGGCTGGGACGCTGGGACTGCTGGGACGCGACTGGCCGGGGTTCGACCGCCTGCTCGTCGCCATCACCTAGCCTGCCAGCCCAGGGGGGAGCCATCGACGCCGCAGACGGCCGCGAGGACCACACCACCGGCCGGCGCTGCTGGCCTCGGACAGCGGGAGAGATGGTGAGTCCCCCCCTTCTTCCTCTAAACCCTTTTGTGACATTTACCAGCAGGCCACGGAGGGAGGCTCGTTCACCAAGGAGCAAAGGGAGGAGGCTCGTTCGCCAAGGAGCAAAGGGAGGAGGCTCGTTTGCCAAGGAGCAAAGGGAGGAGGCTCGATCGCCAAGGAGCAAAGGGAGGAGGCTCGATCGCCAAGGAGCAAAGGGAGGAGGCTCGATCGCCAAGGAGCAAAGGGAGGACGCCCATCTCAAGCACTGCTGGGCCCAGGTGCGGGCCATCGACGGGAAGGACTTCTTCCCCCAGCCCCATCCTCTCCCGCACTTCATCGTCCGCAAAGGTCTGCTCTACTGCGTCGCCCAGCGGAGGGGGAGGAAAAGGACGTCCTCGTGGTCCCGCGGACCAAAACGGGGGTCATCCTGGAGCTGGCGCACGCCCACTCCCATCCCATGGCAGGGCACCTTGGGGCAACCAACACGATCCAGCGGATCCGCGACCGGTTTCACTAGCCGGGCCTGGAGGCCGAGGTGAGTGGGTTCTGCTGCGCCTGCCCATCCTGCCAGCGCACGGCGCCCAGGATGACTCCCCCCAGTCCACTCATCCCCCTGCCCATTATCGAGGTACCCTATCGAGCGGATCGGTATGGATCTTGTGGGGCCGTTGCCAAAGTCTGCCCGAGGACACAAGCACATCCTCGTTATGGTCGACTACGCCACCCGCTACCCGGAAGCAGTCCCCCTGCGAAAGGCCACGGCCAAGGCCATCGCCCAGGAGCTGTTTCTGCTGGCCAGCCGAGTCGGCCTCCCATCGGAGATCCTGACCGACCAGGGGACACCGTTCGTGTCCCAAGTAACGGCTGACCTGTGCGGGCTGCTGCGGGTGAAGCAGCTGAGGACAAAGGTATACTACCCCCATACGGATGGACTCATTGAGCGTTTTAATCAGACGCTCAAACAGATGCTCCGCCGGGTCGCCGTGGAGGACAAACGGGATTGGGACCTCATGATCCCCTACGTCCTCTTTGGCATCCGAGAGGTACCCCAGGCCTCAACCGGCTTCACCCCCTTCAAGCTCCTGTTCGGTCACCAGCCGCAGGGACTCCTCGACGTCGCACGGGACGCTTGGGAGCAGCAGCCCGCACCCCACCGTATGGTGGTCATGAGGCTGATGAGGGAGCGGATCGACCGGGTCATGCCGTTAATCCAGGAACACCTCTCCAAGGCGCAGCAGGCCCAACAGCGACACTACAACCGGCCGGCACAACCACAGGAGTTCCAGCCGGGAGACCGCGTGATGGTCCTCGTCCCCACATCCGCCTGTAAGTTCTTGGCTTCGTGGCAGGGCCCGTACACCGTGGTCGAGAAGGTCGGGCCGGTCAACTACCACCTGCGGCAGCCGGGCCAGAGGCAGCCTGAGCAGGTCTACCACGTGAATCTCCTCAAGAAGTGGACCGGGACCCGCGACCAGCTCGCCGCCCTCAGTCTCACCGAGCCCGTGGTTGTGGACGCCGACCCCCAGTTGTCGGCGGCCCAGAAGGCCGAGCTGCAGCACCTGGTCGGTCAGTTCGCGGATGTGTTCTCACGGCCTGGGCAGACCAACGTCGTCCACCACGACATCAGGACAGCCCCCGGGGTAATTGTCAGGCAACGGCCCTACCGAGTCCTGGAGGCTCGTCGGCGTGCTATCGAGGAGGAGGTCCAACAAATGCTGAAGCTAGGGATCATCAAACCCTCTCTGAGCCCGTGGTCCAGCCCCATCGTGATGGTCCCCAAGCCGGACGGCTCCCTCCGCTTCTGCAATGACTTCCGCCGCCTGAACAAAGTCTCGGAGTTTGACAGCTACCCCATGCCTCGGGTTGATGAGCTGCTGGACCGCCTGGGGAGGGCCCGGTATATCTCGACCCTTGACCTCACGAAGGGGTACTGGCAGGTGCCCCTTACACCGTCGGCCAAGATCAAGACCGCCTTCTCTTCCCCCAGCGGCCATTGGCAATATCGGACCCTCTCCTTCGGCCTCCACGGGGCCCCCGCGACATTTCAGAGGATGATAGACATCCTCCTGCGGCCCCACCAGAGCTACGCCGCTGCCTACCTGGACGACGTGGTGGTCCATTCCGAGGCATGGGACGACCACCTAGACCGTCTGCGGAGGGTGCTGTCGGAGCTCCACCGGGCTGGGCTGACCGCCAACCCCCAAAAGTGTCATCTGACGTTCTCGGAGGCGAAGTACCTGGGGTACCAGGTGGGCCGGGGTCTCATTCGCCCCCAGGACAAGAAGGTGGAGGCCATCCACACCGCCCCCCGGCCCCAAACGAAGACCCAGGTATGCGCCATAGCCGCCCCCCTGACAGACCTGACCAGGAAGGGGCAGCCCGAGAGGGTGGTCTGGAGGCCCATGCTGGAGGAGGCCTTTCGCCGGATCAAGACGGCGCTCACCTCCTCGCCCGTCCTCTGACACGGGACTGGGGGCGGTCCTGTCCCAAGTCCAGGGAGGTGAGAAGCATCCGGTGATTTATATCAGTAGGAAGCTGTCCCCGGCCGAGACACGTGGCCGTTGAGAAGGAAGCCCTGGCCATCAAGTGGGCAGTCCTGGACCTGCGATACTACCTCCTGGGCTGCAGGTTCACTCTGGTGACGGACCACGCCCCCCTGCAATGAATGTCCCTGGCCAAGGACACCAACACCAGAGTGACCCGCTGGTTCCTTGCCCTCCAGGACTTCCACTTTGAGGTACGACACTGGGCCGGGGCGACCAACACCGACAGCCTGTCGCAGATCTGGACAGCTTATTCAGGTCTGTCAGGAGTCAACCCCCGCCCTCCCCTCGTTTCTCCCCTGCTATCCCCTGCCATCCCTGGGACCAGGCCGGCGCTTTGGGGGGGGATGTGACGAGTCTCACCGGGTCTATCAGCGTTGCCCTGGTAACCGATGCGCCGCACCTGCCCCAGCTCATCACCGGCGGACCGGTCACAGCTGCGCCGCATCACCCCTCAGCTTTTTAAAGCCGCCGCCTCCCGCCCACGGGAGAGTGAAGTCTGGAGGTAATGTTGCCAGTGTTAATCTTTTTTTCCCTGTTTTACAGAGCACAGCGAGTGACCGTAAGCCGCACTGGGGAGCACGCACAAACGCCCACTCTCACAACAACAAGGGACACCGTGCACGAGCCACATCAGCCGCACCAGCCCGTCCGGCTGGCTCACACCTGCACCACACCGTTTTTGGATAATAAATCCACCCTCCAGGGTTTGTTTTCACCAGCCTGCCTTGTTGCGTGATTCTTCACCCGTGACAATATATATTTTATATATAAACATTGCAAAAATACTGCACACAAATATATCATATATATCATAATATATACTAATATATATAATATATATTCTCGGTCAGAATCAAAACCATTAAAACGTTTTAAATTTTCACAAAATGCCTTGCAACATTTGTTGCAAAATGCTGGATGTTTGTTTGGTTTAGGCATAATTTTAGCTCCATATTTGGATGTAAATCTATGTATTAAGTATGTGCATTATGTCATAAACCTACTGCTGTCTGTATCATTAATGTTAATCAAACAAAACAAGACAAAGAAAAAAAAATAATTTCCTGCTTCTGTTTGAGTAATAAAATCAAACACAAAAACTAACTTACAGGCATTGCTTAAAGGCCAACCTTTCAAAATCAACAGCAAACTGCAGCCACACACATTAACCAAATTTGAAAGACAGGTTCTTGTTGTGTCTGTTTGCTTGCCTTTGGATGCTGTTATTTATTATTATTATTATTATTATTTATGCATGTTTTATATATTGCATATATTGGAAGGAAAGAACCACGAGAAAACAAATGTAAAAAGAGCCCTTGGTGCATAACCTTGAGATTTAGAGTCCTTATACAGCAGAAAAACAAATGGAACAGTTTATTTGTTTTATGGCATCAATGCCGATGAAAAGAGAATAGAACCTGAGAATACAAAAGAAATTAGAATAATATAGGGTTATAAAATAAAACAATAATTAGCAATCCCCTCATAGTAGCACTGCTGAATTATATAATTTTCTTTGTAGAAAGTTATTTAGAAATATTTAAAAGAGGAAGACTTTCCAAATAAATTTTTCTTGCAATTGTGTATCAAACCTGTTAAGTAATCAAGGTCATGGGTTCAAACCTCCCTGGCACATGTCTAATCCCCTATGGTCCAAAACCTATCCTGAGAGCCAGACAACTCATCTACCAGACAAAGCGTGAAATTGAATTATTGCGATGTAACATTAACCACGAAGCTGTTCTGCACAAATGCCTTGCTGTGTTTAAAGGCTGAAGCAGATGGCATAACCCTGGCGTTACACAAAAGCGAGATAACTGAAGGCAACAGGGGAACTGAAAGGGTTGGAAGGGCACATTAGTGCCAAAAACATACATTACGCTTGCGTAAGTATGCAAATACAGATGCTAATGCTTGGCCAACACATTGCAATCTTGCGGTCCAATTTTATGATTGAGGAGGTTTATACAAAACATATGTAATAAAATTCTGTTATTATTCCGGTATCTACATAAACATACTTCATAAATAAGACAAAAGTTAACCAGCAGGATTCTTTCATACAATATTGTTCCATCATTAAAAAATTGCTTTTGTTACACTTAAACAAGTTTGAAACAACATATGCTTGAGTGATTTAATCATTATAACCTTTGGTTTTCAGTGATGTATTGAACATAGTCATTTTGTGAATTTCAATAATTTGCATACTGTCACCAAGGTAACATCATCTAGCTAGCTGAGACAGAAATAAGAGTCAGAGAAAAAATGACGGCAGCATCAATGATTAAGACAGGTGGCAGTGGGTAATGCATGTTGTTGCTGTATTGTTACTGATGTCCACTCAGCATATCGACTTGTGCTTCTGCGCCGAAAGTCTAAAGCACCAAGAGAAGACTTCCTCTCACCCATGGGGGGCTTTACTGCAGGGCTGTGTGTCTGCATGTGCATGTGCATCTGTAATAGACTGATAGTCTACACTTCCTGTTTGTTACTCACCATCACCTGGTTCACTTTGATTAATCACACTATTCAAGTTCGTCTTCACAGACACTTCTATTCTAGTTTGTCTGTGATTGTTTGTGTTGTGAATTCTTGCATATGCCCTTGAGATCTTGTTCTTTGTGTATTTTTGGAATACTCGGATTATCATTGCTACTGTGCACCTGTTGTTGACCATTACTTTCATTTATACGGTTAGTGTTTGTTTGTTTTTTGCTATAATTAAATACCTTTTGCCATTTATCCCCGCGTCCTGCTCCTTAGTTTTTGTTTCACGTACACTAACCGTAACAAGCACATAATTGTGAAATGGAACGAAAATGGTATTCGGTTTTCAAAATTTTAAGAAAAAAAATTCTGAAAAGTGTGGCATGCATTTGTATTCAGCCCCCTGTACTCTGATACCCCTAAATAAAATCCAGTGCAATCAATTTCCTTCAGAAGTCACCTAATTAGTTAATAGAGTCCACCTGTGTGTAATTTAGTCTCAGTATAAATACACTTGTTCTGTAAAGGCCTCAGTGGTTTGTTAGTGAACAAACAGCATCATGAAGACCAAGGAACTCACCAAACAGTTCAGGGATAAAGTTGTGGAGAGGTTTAAAGCAGGGTTAGGTTATAAAAAACATATCCCAAGCTTTGAACATCTCAAGGAGAACTGTTTAATTTATCTACCAAAAATGGAACAAGTATAATGGAACACAACTGTAAACCTACCAAGACATGGCTGTCCACCTAAACTGACAGACCAAGCAAGGAGAGCACTGGTCAGAGAAGCAGCCAAGAGGCCCATGGTCACTGTGGAGGAGCTCTAGAAATCCACAGCTCAGGTGGGAGAATCTGTCCACAGCACAACTATAAGTGGTGTACTCCACAAATCTGGAAGAGTGGCAAGAAGAAAGCCATTGTTGCAAGAAAGACATACGAAGTCCCGTTTGCAGTTTGCCACAAGCCATGTAGGGGAAACAGCATGTAAAAGAAGGTGCTCTGTTTTTTGGCCTAATGCAAAGCGTTATGTGTGGTGGAAAAGTAACACTGCTCATCACCCTGAACACACCATCCCCACTGTGACACATGGTGGTGGCAGCATCATGCTGTGGGATGCTTTTCTTCAGCAGGGACAGGGAAGCTGGTCAGAGTTGATGGGAAGATGGATGGAGCTAAATACAGGGC
>JAZGTJ010006407.1:0-25016 GCA_036877575.1 Botia almorhae | reverse complement strand
ACAGCTCAAAAATGATGATGTGTTATTTTGTTGTCTACTTAGAGAACAGCTCAAAAATGATGATGTGTTATTTTGTTGTCTACTTAGAGAACAGCTCAGAAATAATGATGTGTTATTTTGTTGTCTATTTAGAGAACAGCTCAGAAATAATGATGTGTTATTTTGTTGTCTACTTAGAGAACAGCTCAGAAATGATGATGTGTTATTTTGTTGTCTATTTAGAGAACAGCTCAAAAATGATGATGTGTTATTTTGTTGTCTACTTAGAGAACAGCTCAGAAATAATGATGTGTTATTTTGTTGTCTACCTAGAGAACAGCTCAGAAATTATGATGTGTTATTTTGTTGTCTACTTAGAGAACAGTTTAGAAATGAGCCATCAGCAGTGGTCAACGAATCAGTGGTCAAGGAAAAAGAACCATTTTGCTCTTAATAGAGGCATTTATTTTACAGTCCAGTACAGTTCTAATGACACAGGACTGGTTTGCTGATAGTGGCAGGGGGTTGTTTCAGGGTCGGCTGAAGGTTCTGTTGACATTTCAGTACAGTATTAATCAATGTAAGGCAACAGCTCATTGTCACCCCTGAATTTGATGTGCTTACAAGAATTAAATGCAGCTGCAAGGAAGTGTAAAGTAGAAACTGGAAATAGGAAAAACATGCTAAAACTGTTAAATGACAAAACTGACAGCCAATTACTGGAGTACCTGAACACAACTGTAGACATGCTGTTTTCAAAGATAGCATGCGGCCAACAGTGGTGTGTCATTTACAGAGAAGAAAATCCCACAATGCATTGTGATTAGTGAAAGAAACAATTTATGATGAAGTGATGATTGTAAAATATGTATGATAAAAAAAATATGGAATTCAATCATGAGTGCTAAAGCATTCCAAAATCCCTTTCTTTAAAGAGCACATTTATGTCAAGATTTATGTCACACTAAAAGCAAACAGAATTAGAAATGTATGTTTTATATATTTAGGCCCTGATGTCAGTTACTGTATTGATTTTAGACTCAGGTAACTTACATGGCATATCTTATGGAAATGATTTGAGAGTTTGTGTTTGCAATGATGAGAGTTTATAGGGCCAGTTGTAGGGATATGGTCTCTTTATGGCCCTCTGTGTAAGGGCCATGGACAGAGCAGCACATTACAACGCTGTGTATCTCACAAATTCTGCTGGAAAAGTGCACTATATAAAGGTATAGGGGCTATTTCAGACACGACCTTGGATTGCGTCATGACGTCATAGCACTGACGCTACCGCGCCGCTATATTGTTACGATAAAACGTCTTCATAGTAAATGGTTTAATGTAATCAATATTGATTTATTGATTATTTTGACATGTATGTATGTCTTTACCACACCTGTAGTTGTTTATTTAGCGCGCGTGAGTGTTTTTTAGGAGTGTGTAATGAGACACACCCGTCTTGTTCATCTGTATACCGCGAGTCCAGTGGGAATGACCGCGGTAACAGTTACTGTACAGACTTCATGTGTCACAGAAATGATTATTGGTGATGAATAAGCAGCACGTCGGGTGGTTTTAGGTGCCAGTATTGTCGTCCTCTGGTGCTGTCTGTCAGGGTGGATCAGTCACTGCGCCTGCAGCCCGCAGAGGTACCGCCTGTCATTTACTTGTCTAAATGCCGCTTGACTTTACTGTCATTGTGACTGTAAATAGGCTTGGGTGGCTTTAGAAGTGGTTGTTTGTTGTTGTTCTCAAAAAAGTTTGTTTGCTTTAGTGTAATTGAGAAATCGTTAGTACTCATAAGGGACACCGGATATGCAGGTATGTTTTGTGAACCACATATAAACCTTGTTTTAGACATTTATGTCAGTCATTGTGGGCCCTGTTCTAACTGTTTTGCATAGCAACACCTTGACAACCACGTGCAGCCCCGTAGGAAGATGGTATGGCTCTGAGGTCGCTCCTTCACTTCCTTTTTCAAGAGATTTGATGAGAGTCGGTTGTTTTATTAGGCATCAGCTTTGTCATAGATTTTTTCCAGATTTGCTCAGGAGAAATACATACAAATGAGACAGTTGTTGAAATGTGTAGAGTAAGGAGCTATACAATTTTACAACATAGCTTGTATTGCTAAAACAATTTGATTGTGGATAAATTTTATGGTTTCACATTGAAATATATTGACTCATCTGTGTGTTTTATGGGTTTGTGACAGGAAGTTTTTGTGCAAGTAAAAAAAAACTAAAAATCTTTAATTTATCACTTACTGAGCCAAACTCCATGACACCTGTTGTTGCCATGACACCTCATGACCTGAGTGCTGTTTACACTGACATCAGCACTGCTCTGTTTACGCAGTGACGTTGTCTGCTGTAAATGGCACTGTGCTGATCCGGATCAAGTGTAAACAGCGCACGATCATTTGTAATACCAAAGCCATATTGATATTTGTAAAATGACTGGATATCTTTGATATTCTGGTCCACCGTGTACATCAGCAGCAATCCTAGCTAGCATTAATTAGCCTGGATCAGCAAAGAAATACATACTGGTCTAAGCAAATAAATCATTTTTTAAAAAGAAAACAGTTGAACTGTTCTGACTGACATTCAGTCTTATACTCTGGAGCATGCAGAGGGGCTTCTGCCTGGGGTTGTTTTTTAACCTATAACACATTTAGGAGATAAAGTGGATGATAACTTTCACACTGGTGCTCTTTACTGTAGCTAAAAGGCTGAGGGAATGTGCTGGTATTTCAAACACACATTTATCTGCCTCAGACACTCAATAATTCATGTTGTTTCTGTATGAAAGTGCTGTGGGGGAGATCGGCCCCTTCATGCTGCAGGTTCGAGCCAACATTCATCACAGACACATGTAAAATTAAAAACCTAATGTCACTTACATGACATTAATGTTTGTTTTTATTCACCGATGAGGAATAGCAAGAGATCCACTAGCTGTAAACGACTAGTAAATATGTCATCGCGTGTGTTTTTAGTGTCAGAAATCTGATGTTGCGTCTCAATGGATTAGTGTGGCTTGTCAGTGTATATGGACTGTTGTTTATGTAAAAAGTGCAGATCTTACACATTGCCACTTGCCAGTTTCTCAGTGGTTCAGCCCATGTTAGCTTCATCACGTGTTAGTTCCCACTGAGAAACAGGAGTTCCAGCGATTCAGGTGTCAGTGGTTTAGAATGAATTAGGAGAGGCATTAACACCCAGCAGAGTTTGGACTGAGTTTCAGGAGATCCAGGCCTGCAGTGTCAGAGAATGTTCAGATTCTCAGAGAGAGATATTCCTCAGTATTTTGTTTTGATATATGTCTAGAGAACTCTTACAAACAAATGTTCTGCACCTTTAGTTCAGCACAGATATATTCTAAAGAGTTAACTGTGGTGTGTTTTTTGGAGATAAACTCTGAGATCCGTGGATGGATTTTATTGTGCCTCTCTTCCTCCTGCTGATAGTGAGCAGATAACTGACCTCTGAGTGTGTGCTCCTAAGAGAGGGACACTTCACTGAACACTTTGAGCTCAGCATTGAGAATGCACAGTGGAAGAATAATAGATTTGTACTTTAACTGAATTTCTAAATAAACCATTAAGTGCACATACTCTGCTTATTTACTTCTAAAGATATTCATTTGAACGATGCTTTCAGTCGATTAAGGGTGTGTTTGCAGCAGGAGTAGAAATGCTTTTATGCAGTATGACTAGCAGGGCATTCTGTAAGACACTGTCTTACTCAAGGGTGCACTGGTGAGAGTTTATAACTTTATCCCTGAGGAAATCAAACCTTTTCATTACAGCCGTGAGGCTTTCACCTATAAAACCACACAGATTATATGGCGTAAGATTCATTATTTAGTGATAAGGAGAAAAAGCTGATGTTTCTCCTGAGAAAAAGACAGAAATCTCAGATGAGACCTCAACAATGTCACTGCCTAGATGTTCAGTCAAAGGTTTCAATATAAACATTTACCCAAAGACAGATTATACAAACACAATTTAAAGCCACATACTCTTAATGCTTGTCAATAATGGTCTCTCGTTGTATTGGTGTTTTGTGGGGAACATCCTGAGATCAACAGTTAGATCTTCCTCGGGTGTCTTTATCTGAGATAGCTGGATCTATATAAAAGGATTTGCTAAGAAATACAGCCCCATTCTTAGGAAAGTATGAACATCTGTGATTATTTCTGAAATATTTTCCCTCTGGAATGTATTTCTCCATCTCCTGTCATTGATTCATTCTCACTATGATACCTATAAAGTCTTCACTTCTGTTGTAAACAGCATCTGTTGACCTGGAGCGTGATGTTGTCTCAGATCTGACCAGCTCACACCGGCAGGAAAGTAAATCAGAAATGAGATCTGTCATTTCATTATTTCTCCTTGACAGTGGTGAGCAGCACATGGAGATGTTTTTTCTGCTTCTCAGGGTTGTCTGCTGAGATAAAGACTCCAGTAATCTTACAGTAGATGTGCTGTGTGAGGAGAGCTCAGTGTCTTTGTATGATTTGTAGGTTATGGTCATAGCTCAAAACTCTATATGATAATGATTGTTTTGTCTATATTAATTCTTCTTTCGTGTTGATACTTGTGATGGATTCTTTTGGAGTGTTAATACTTGAACTAAACTCGAGCGATCACTTCATTGGGTCTGAACCGTGTGAGCAAGCATCAGCTCTGAGCTGATTCATTTACACACATCTCTGTTTACTGAAGCTATTTACAGTAAGTGCTGTTGTTCGTGGCCACAGCTGGCCTGTAACCTGCTGGGAGAGTGAGGGTGTCAAAAAGTGATCTGTGTGCCAAACTGAAGCTGTGAAATGAGTGATGCACGGAATGTTGTTCCTGTTGTGCAGAGACACTGAAGATGATGTCATCCTGATCTCTGAGTCATGATGAATGGTGATGAGTGGCAGTGCTGACTGCACTGGAGGAATCACCATCTCAACACAATATTCTTTACAACAGTCTAACAGCACATGTTTATGGCTGTATGGATGTCATTGAAGCTTCCACATGTAGTTCACATTGAACAGTGAATATCTGATCAGTAGTATCTCAGGGAGATTCTCCCCACAACAGATCTCAGAGAAATCTTTTGACAAATGTATCGTCCCGCTGTGAAGTCCTTCAGGAGATGAAATCCTTCTGGAGGAATCACATTCCAGCACACAGATAATGGAGTCATTGCTCCTCTCACTGCCTGGAGAACACTCATATAATCTTATAAATATTACATGGGCTGTGTTATCTTTTATTGTCATCTTTAATGTAGCATATCTGCTGCTTTTATTCATACTAAATGTGAGTGTTTATTTCACCACTATTTAACGCTTTTTAATGTTTGTGATCCATCAGTAAACTGATCCCCTGAAACCTCCAATCACCCTCTTAAAACAGCCGTGCATTTACCTGCACATGCTAGCTTGCTTTTATCTGCCTTTTTGATTTTATGGTTTATGTTTGATCTTTTCTCTTCTTGCTGTTGTGATTTTTAGAAACTCAGAAGCTACTTTTTCTGGATGCCTGTCATCTGTTGTTATGGAGACTGTTTGCATGATGTATGCATCGGACTCGTAAGTCGCAGAAGCGCTTGGTTTCAAACAAGTAAAAACAACAAAAGAAGTAAAGGCCTGGAGGCAGTTGGGGGAAGATAAAATGACAGTTTTCAGCTGTTTTTTTCCAGCTTATGAGCTGAAATCTCTCCAGGGTTTGTTTGTCTCACAGTCACAAAACTGAATCTGAATGCATGCATGGATCACTCGTTTGTGTTCCTCAAAATACCATCAAATGATTGCTTCAACAAGTCACTGTTAATAAACAACACCAGATTCTGATGCTGCCTTATTTCCAAACAATAAAAAAAATCTGTAATATTAAGTTTGACATGCAGCTAAGAGAGAGATCTTTTTCTGAGATAAAAACATTGGCCGTTGCATAAACTGCTTAGACTAGTCTTAGCGGTCTCATTTTGTTCTTCAAGAAGGGTCTTTCTGAAGTTGTGGGTTAAGGATGTGCTTTCATCATCATCATCTCCTTCATGTCAGTTTGCACAAGCAGAAGCTGGCCTGATTTTTGCTGTTACAGGACTCGGGAACCTGGAGGTCTCAGGGCGAGTCTACAGTGAGAAGCTGGTCTTAATTAGAAAATGATGATGTGAGCCAGTGAAGACTTGCACTGAGATTTGCACTGGACAAATATCAGAGAACCAGAGACTGCTGGAGTTCAGTGGAACCTCTGGAGAAGGGTGGGGGGATCCATCTTAATGTTTGGCTTGCTTTTCTCTCTGAGATGTTTGGCAAAAAGGAAAAACTTTGAAAACATGGAGTTTTCTTGATGTGTAGTGTTTTGCCTGAAAGAATATCCCCCCGCTGTCATTATTTACAAAATACAACCAAATCTTACAAAATACAACAATCTGTCATTATTTACTGATTCTTAACATACAATGAGCGTGTAAAGTGATCCGATCCGCTCAGAAATCTTCTCAAAAACAAAACAACACAACATAAATAGTTCATTTATTAATTGTAAATGTTCCAGAAGTCATGATAGCATTGTGTGAGGAGCTAATAACATTCATTCATTTTTAATTCATTTAAATCAATAATAATTCATTTTCGTTGCTGTCCATGTACAGTACATAATCAACAATGATGTATGGTACTATCACCTGTAATAACTAATATCAATGGGGTGTTACTATTTTCAATGGGGTGTTGCATTTTTTGGAGCTTCTGCTCACTATAAACCCATTGAAAGGAATATGAGGGTGAGTGAACCACAGCTAAGTTTATCATTTTATGATAAAGACAGACAGGATTCTTGTTTTCTTGCTTGTGTGATTTTACTGTAGGCTATTCATCAGTTCATCTTGCAGTTTATCATCAACAACCGACATGTTGTGAGGCAAATCTGCATATTTATTTGCTAATTTCTTTGTTAAGTGTTGTTCACTTGTTGACAGCTCAGGCTAACAGAAGTTATGCTGTATACCCAGTGTGAACCCCAAAACAGGAAATGGAGACTGTAGGCCTTTCCTGATCTCCAACAGGCTTTGGGACAGATCCCAGCTTCTTCACAGCAGAGCTGCTGATGGTTCACACACTTCCAGCTCAGAGCGAGTTTCTGAGGGAATTCATTGTATGTTGCTGAAGGGCTAAAGCACCCAAGACAGACCTCTGAGGATTTGCCCAAAATGTGTCAGCCAATGACAAACCTGCTCTTTGAGATGTGTTTACTCAGACAAATGACGTTTGGGATTGGATTAAGCATAAGGAATTGTGTTTTGGGATGGTTTGTTTATTTAGTAAGGGGCCGTGTTGAGGGGTTTGTGATATGACTCATTAACAGAATACCGCTGATTTCCTGTCGTGATCATGTGTATGTGACTCAGAGTGTAAGCGGATGATGGTGGGATACTGGAGACCCCACTGTGAGTATTCACTAGACAAGTTTGAACAGATCCTGAGGAAATTGTGTTCACCTCTGAATGCTGGTGGCTGTTAAGAGAGTTACTGAAATATTTGTTCATTGTTGAGGGGGTTTGTAGTGATGACTTGGGCCCCCACATGTTATAGACTGTTGAGGAGGAGAGACTAAATTTAGCCGACGTCTTAAACACGTCCATATGAAGGAAAGACATCTGGTCCAGAGCTGTGATGGAACATGCCTGATTCCTGGTTTCTCATACTGCATGAATTTCCCTAATGTTTTTTCCTGCTTGCTTTTGCAGATATACAGTAATGCAATAATAGTAGTTCAATGTTAACATGCTGGTTTTAACAGCAAAACAAAAAACACTAAAACAAGTTTACATGAGCTGATGTGGTTTGATAAATTGGTTGTAAGTCATCATTGTAAGACTGAAGCTCGTCTCTCTGATGATTAGACTCTGTTAGAGCTCCTGGATCATAGCCAGCTCACGGCGCCTGCTTGTTTTTATCACATTAGTGCAAACACAACTGCAAGCTAGTTTGTAATTAGCTGTGAATGGAGAGCATCAGTATGACACAAAACAAGACTCTGGGACTCTTTAAGCTTTACACATGTATTGTGTGTTTAATGGTGCAGCACTCACTGACACCTCTGCTACGCTGGCTCAACATGAACACAAGAGTTTTTAAAACTTTACAGCCATAATTGCCCTTAACAACAAACTGCAAAGTGAAATTGGTGAGCTACAGCCAACAGTTGCTGAGCAACCATATCACTGACACATGCTGTGTGTTGAGTCAGTGAGCTGCACTTTATTTAAGAATAAAATGTAATTTGGAGTACAGGCCCTGTTTCTTCAATATCCGGCCTCCGCTGGCATTATGACGTGCTCTGTGTTGTTTTTAGAGAAAGTTCCCCTGATCTTTCTCAAGCCCCTCAGAACCGACCACAGAGTTTAATAGGCGCTGTGCACGCTGCCAGAAAATGACTGAAACAGAACCATTAAATGTTAATGAGAATGTAAAATGTTTTTGTTGTTTTTGAGTGAAGATGCATTCAGCACTTGGTGTTTGTAATCATTCTGGGAATTATAAGTATTGATCATGTTGTTTTCATGTAATGAAACGGCAGATATTGTGTAATCAACACATGACGTCTATTGAAGAACAAGTGCAAGATCTCATAGTTCTGCATTAAACTGTTTTAACACAGTGAATGAGATGACCAGAGCTCTTCCTGCAGGTTTTACATTTGTTTATTTCTCCAGCTTTCTCTGTCTGTTTTTCTCCAGATGTTTAACTTGTGTTTGTTTGAAGCATGCAGGCAGAAATAGTCCTCTCTTTCTTTTCAGCTATCTGTATTTGCCTGTCGGTCTCTTTTTGTTTGTCTCACATACAAATGTTCTCATAGACTGTCTCATGAATAATTCTGAAAAGATTTAAATCTTTTCAGCATGTTATCCTGTATTAGACCGCAGGCAGTGTGTCTATACTATGAGCTAAGCATGTTTCAGTAGAGGAAGAGAGGTTTGAACTGAGGTTTTTCTTACAGTTTAGACTCTGATGGCTTTGACTGTGTGAGGAGGGCAGCACTCGATGTGCAGTTCTCACACCTCTCAGTATTTCCTGCCTTTCACTGCTTGACAGATCCATCACTAGTATATTACTTAGAAATTCATAAAGTTTCGCAATACAACCAATTTTCTGTGCTGTTTTCCTTTTGTCTTTATATTTGTTCAGCCATATATAAACATTATGTCATTTACTCAGAGTCTGTCCGACTCTGTGAAAGATTTTAGGCAGAATGTTTGATCTGCTGTTTTCCATATGAGGTAAGTAGATGATTTTACTGCCAAAGTCTAAAAAAGACAAAAGCACAATTTAAGTATCATAAAAATAGTTAATAAGACTCTAAAGACTAATCTTTTAGATGCAGAATATTGTTTAAAACTGCAGAATATTATATTGGAATATTTTTGTAAAATATTTTAATGGTTGTTTTTTCTTTGTTCTTGTATGAAGCAGAAGCTCAGACCCGGTTTGTGTTTTACAGATGGAAATAAATTAAATTTGCTTAAAACAGCAGGACAGTAAGTAAATATTTTGGTAAACTGTTCCTCAGAATGACTCCTATGAGGGAGTTATGTTGTGAGTAAATAAATGCATGTTGTGAGAATTTGATTTGATCAGGATTTGATGTCTGATGATAGAAGCATTTATTTAAGGCATATTTTGTGCTTTAAATACAAACAGCTCGTTGCCTCCGTCTCTTCCTCAGTTCTGTCTTGTGTTTCTTGTGGCTTTATTGTAGACTAACAATAAAAAGAGGGTTAATTGCTCTGACAGTGTGTCACTGTTTCCTGTGAGTGAGGAGACATGGTATTTTTCACAGTGGTATCACTCTGAACTGAACCTGTTTGTGTGTCTGTATGAGTGTGTATGCAAGTGTGCGAGTGCACACGTGCGTGTGTGTGTGTAGCAGTGTGACTGGTCTTTATAGCCTCTCATCTATGTGTGCTTAACAAACATCTCACTAAAATTCCTGAAGTGTTTTTTGAAAGAAAAAAAGATTTTTTGAAAATAAGTTTTAGGAGCATCCATATCACAATCTTCAGTTTTTTTTAATAAAAACATTTATTTTGCAGTGGTGTCCAATTGCACACTTTTAAGTGCCTCTGAATCTGACTACACTGTTCACACTGTATGCTAGAAAAGATTGATTCAGTTTGGAATGTGATTTCACCACTCATCATTCCAGCATAGATTCAGTATCACCTCAGCACTATTGAAGTCACTGTAGTTACATGTGTTATCAACTACCATGAGAACAGAAAGTGTCTTCACTTCTGTTAAATCCGTTCATTCACACAGAATTCTGATGTAAACTGTTGTGTGAACAGAGCAGTTTGAGAGTCACACCTGTCAGCAAACATGTCGTCACTGTTTGAATGTAACTGCTTTTAAAATGTCTCAGTGTGATATTTCATCCCCATTCACTGATGAATGCAGATGTTCAAGAACTGTTTGGCAAAAGCATTCAGTCTCAGTAGCTATGACAACCCTATCAAGACATACTTCACTTTCACAAGCATAAAGAAAAGTGAGGAAGAGAAGTTCTTTATGAAAGTCATTGTTCTGTGTGTGTGACAGTGGCTGGGAGGGTCAGATGATCAATCTGCAGTTCAGTGCATTCCTGTGGATTAATTAGACTGTCTGTGTCTATTGATTAGACAGGCTGATGTTGTGTTCTTTCTGTCCTGCAGTTACCGGCTGTATGGCATGACAACTGTAAATAACCTTCAGCTTTTGAGCTGAGAAGTTCAGCTGAATTTACAGACTCAAGGAAATACTGTGGAGGATGTTTGATGCTGGAACAGAATCAAGAATTTAGAGACGGTCCCTGTGATTCTCATACATGATCTGGTCTCGAGAACAGTGCAGTGTGATGAAGCAAGCTCCAAAGAGTCTAAAGACTCATCAAAAATGTGAGTGACACGGCTCTCTGCAAGCGCACGCATGCACACACGCACACATGCACGCATGCATACACACAGCTGTTTTTCACTCTGTAGCAGGTTAACCCCAAGCTGTGTGTTTCCACTGCTAATAATCTGTCTCTCGCTCCTGTGAAATGTGATTACAGTGTTCTGCTTCCTGTAGGAGTTTTGTGGTGTTGTGTTATTCTCTCCAGCAGCCAGACAAACACGTCAAACATCATCCCAGTCGATTTCTGCATCTCAGGCCACTTCTGGCACTTAAATTTTCTCTCTGCTGATTCAGCCCGTCTGCAGTATACATGGGTTGTATGTTTTTACTGAGTGAATATCAAATCCATACAGACACAGCGATCTGAAGACATAAGAATCTCTGTGAGGAATTGAGGGAGATCGGCTTCATCTCTGTTTCTTGATTCATGTTTACAGACACTCAAACCCGCAGCTGAGAGAAATACAGACAGAAAAGAGGAAGAGTCTGCTGGACATCAGAGCTCAACATTTGTCACATTATTTTCCATTTGCTGTGTTACTGTCTGTGCTGCTGATGAAAACATTGAGGTGCTGATCAATGTCCGTTGGCGCTGTTTGTTTTTTAAGTTAACTTGACTGGCGTTTATTCTGTGCAATTTTTGTCTTTGTACTGTCAGTTAGTGGAACAATACAATCGTTGCCATTTTTGTATTGCACCGTTTAGCTATATTCAGGTAATATTTTAAGTCATCATAATCAGGGCACAGTTAGTGAACACACACTACAAGTCATAAACACACACACCCGGAGCAGTGAGCAGAACTGGGCAGAACTGGGCAGCACTGCTGTGCCCAGCGAGCAGTTTAGGGTAAGGAGAGAAATGCAGGTTGTATGTTTGTACAGAGCTTTCTAATTCAGTCACAGTGTGTATAGCAGTACACATGTGCAGAGATCCTGTTTACATGAGGCTGTGCTGTAGCTGAAGGTCTGATTGTAAAGGAGGTTGATGTGGATCTGTCCGTGATTAACGGAGCTGAGATGATGTCAGATCCACAGAGGAGTTCAGTTATCAGACTGGAAACTGCTTCTGTAGCGTATGGCTGCATTCATCTTTTTCCTTTTGTTCTGAGATTTGACCATTAAAGGAAATAGTTTTTCTTTTGTGTGTCTAGCACATGTTGAAATGCAGCAGAAATAATGAGTGAAGAAAGTTAGAGATATTTCTGACAGATTGATTAATCTGCTAGATGTGTATCTGTCTGATAGTAGATTTGAAATGGAAGTTTCTCCCTGTAGCTCTCAGTCATCTCCAGTTGTGAAGGTTCTCATGTGTTCAGTGTCTTCATTCACCGCTGTGGTCCTCTCTCATTCTTACAGCTCAGACTTACAGCCACCAGCAACCATTTAAATGCATTCGCTTGTTTGCACTTATGTGTGAATATATTGTTTCATAAGCTGATGTGTGTGTGTGGAATTATAAACAGGTTGTTGTGTTATCACTTTGCCAGCAGCCATTTCTGCTGATGGACTCATGATGTTGTTTCATTTGTAATGAAAATGGCTGTTATTGTCTGTGTGTTTACACCTGCCTGTGAAAGTTACTAATGCTCAGTGATGTTATAAAGGCAAAATACATTTGCAGCACGTGTGTGTGTGTGAGTGAACAGAACATTTTTATTGCTTAGTACTGGAATAACTTGTGTACCAGCATAACTATGTAAAAATTAGCTGGTGACACTGGTTAACCAGCATAGTCTTTGTGGTAAAATTACTGTAGTTTACCAAGGACATGTAGCTAGTTAGGCTTGTTAAGAATCTGTGTACCAGCATCCAGAGCACATGCTGGTAATCAGACATTATAGTGTGTGTTTTCTGATCTGTAGACATCTGTCACAGACACTGTTTAGAGCTCACACAACCTCTTGTAAACCGCCTCTTAATCACACAGCAGAGTAACTAATGAAGATAGTCATGACGTGACAGATTAATGAAGTTACACCTGCAGTTGGTTTAGTGTTAGCTCCTCTGTTCACAGCTGCTGTTAAACACTGTTCATGCTGACACCTCTGAGTCGAGCTCAAGAACATCAGAACGAGTTAAGTGAGATGAAGGCTCTGTGGCTGCAGATACTCTGAGCTAGAGGCGGGACGATTGGGAATTTGGGATTAATTGAAAACATCTGTGTGACGATTTAAAGTATCTGCTGTCTTCTAGCTGCAGGCACGCGTGGTATGCTGTCTGTAGAGGCCATGAGTCTTGTGTTTTGTTTCTCTCTCTCTTGAACTTTGTAAGTGGAGTAGAGAGGTATATGATGTTGTTTATCTGCATGTGTTTGTTTGGTGGTTTGAAAGCAAAGCCTCTGATTTGTAGCCAGTGGATGTGGGGGGGCTTTGTATGGGTCCGACCTTGCCGGCCTGACCTTCAGGAGAATTACAGTGAACCAATCCAGAGAAGATCTGAGACAGAGACAGAACCTGGTCTGGTGTGACCTGTGTGTGTTGTTGAGAGAATGTCAGAGAATGTCACACGTTTACCGAAATATCTGAATGAGAACATGCAACATGCTGTATACTTCTCTCTCTCTCTCTCTCTCTCTATATATATATATATGCTACTAAATAATGCCCTGGCAACCACTCTCAACACCCTAGCAACTGCATAGTAATGTGCTAAAACGTTGTGAAAGTGCCTTGTTGACTTTTCTTCTTGATAATCTACAACAAAAGTCTAGGTTATTTATAATGCATTGTTTCTGTGAGGAGAGAGAAAGAGAGACAGCGCACAAGAAGGGAAGTCAGGGGGAGGTGAAGAAAAAGAGATCAGGGGAGGGAGAGAGAGAGAGAGAGAGAGAGAGAGAGAGAGGGTGCTGTGTGAGAGGAACATTCAGACAGAATAAATGAACAGCCGCCGCTCGTCTCACGCTGAAGATGCTGATATCTGCACGGGTGCGAGAGCTCATTCAACAAGAGTCAGATTACAGCTATAGAGAAATCACCTTACTCAGATCCACAGCTGAGGAGCAGACAGACAGACAGACAGACAGAGAGAGTTTTGAGAACACAAACAGGTTGAAATAGAGCTGCTAAGAGCAAACGAGAACACTTGAGACGTGTGGAGTGTTGTGGCAGCCCGCGTGTTCACACACACACACACACACACACACAGGTGAGACGCTGCATGGATTCACTCTTGACAACAGCGGTGTGTGAGGACGTCACTGATCTGGACGTGTGAGGACCATGGAGAGCATGTTTATTGGTAAGTGAGAGCTGGTTTTTCCTCATTCTCTTCTCTTCTGGAACTCAAAGGGAGTGAAGATTTAGTCACGCTCTGAAACAGTGTAGCGCTGCGGGGCTGAAGTCAGCATGCACACATCCCAGGCACCACACCATGTGTGCGGTCTGGAAGTCTGTGGTCTCGGGTTCATGTGAGGAGTTCTTCCAGAAACATCAGAGACACCTGATCTGCTGTGAGCTTGCAGGGACACTGTACAAGGGTGAGCTACAGCAGAATGGGGGTCACAGAGTTTTAGGAAACATGTTTTTCTGTCTCAGCATGTTTTCTGACAATGAAGCTCCTGAACGGCCGATTTCTTTCTGAACGTGAGGATAACAAGAGATTAAAAATATCTACTGCAGTGATATGAGGAGTTTGATGAGTTACACACTGTGTGTCTGAATCAGTGTTTATAACAGACTGAACACACAGTGTGTGTCTGAATCAGTGTTTATAACAGACTGAACACACACTGTGTGTCTGGAGCAGTGTTTATAACAGACTGAACACACACTGTGTGTCTGAATCAGTGTTTATAACAGACTGAACACACAGTATGTGTCTGAATCAGTGTTTATAACAGACTGAACACACACTGTGTGTCTGAATCAGTGTTTATAACAGACTGAACACACACTGTGTGTCTGGAGCAGTGTTTATAACAGACTGAACACACAGTATGTGTCTGAATCAGTGTTTATAACAGACTGAACACACACTGTGTGTCTGAATCAGTGTTTATACACAGTATGTGTCTGGAGCAGGTACTGAAGAATATGACATAACAGACATTCAATAACTTCAATAAGATTTCAGGGTAAAATTTAAATGTTTAAGAAAAGTGTTTTTTTAGATTTGTTTTCCTTTCACCTCTACATTTGCAGTTTTATATGTTTAAATAGTAAATGTTAAATCATTTATTCTGTGGTGTGACAAAGTCTTTGAAGAGTTTCAGATGGAGTGCATGTCAGACTCATGTCAATGTCCTACAGTGTCTTACTGTAATTACAGTAGATACGTCTGACATGTCACAGTGTGAAAATAAATATGCTGCATTCACAGGAAGACCATGAATGTCCTTACATTGACACATGCTGCATTTCTGTTTTTTGCTGCACAGCTGCTATGTGCAGTTTTTAACTTCAGACTGTTGCATCAGATGCAGCTCGCGAGGTTTCTGCTTTCTAACGTGCAGCTTTAACTCGTTCAGTGTGGAAGCCTGAAGTCCATGCAGTGCTGTGTAATGCCAGATGTCTGGTGTAGAGAAGAAGCTAGTTCAGAACCCAGTCTTGGTTAGCAGTGTTTTAGGACATTGTGGATGCGCTGCTGACAAGCCTCAGAATTTGGCGTTCTACTGACAACATGTAAATGATAAACTGTTGCATTCATTGATCGGTGACCCATATCATTTATTTGTTTAGTAACCTCAGAGAGATCGTGCTTCCTGACCACAGATAGATTTACTGAAGTGAATTTGAATCTGTTTCGATTGTGTTCAGTTGAGCTCTAGAATAACAAAGAGTATTTTTTTATTACACAAGTAATGAATCATATTAGACCAGTGAACAGTATCACCACTGTGTCTTCAAGTAATATTCTGGTTTATAATCAGCTGAACTGCTTCTGTTAACAGCATCTGTGGAATAAAATGTTGACGTGTCTCTAAGGTTGTTGAAACAAACACAATAGTGTTTAAAGGAAGTGTCTAACTGTACAATGAAAGTCATTATAAAGCACAATGTGCAGCTTTAATGTGGCACCTGTCTAATGTGTCTAGCAGTGTTTTCAGTGGGAGTGATAGAAAGTACAGGGCTGTCTGTACTGAGTGTCTGAGAAAGACTGAATCAGGTCTGTGAGAATCAGATGGACAGGCAAACATGGCCATTAATTATTTACTGCCATCTTTGTCCAGCAGACATTGTTTTCTCTCTGTCAACACAGCTCTGAGCAGTGCCAGATGTTTTAAGGTGATGGGCACATCACAAGCGAGTGATGAAGATGTTGCTGCAGGCAGCATTCTGGCACACACACACTTTCAGTACTGTGGAAGCTGCAGAAAGACTGGAGTGGGGAAGAGAGGTCAAAGGTCATTCTTAATTCAACGCAGTATCTCCAAACAAATGCAAACGTTCTTCTCACAACTTCATTTTCTGGCCATTTTTTGAAATGACACTCTTTCACTTTTTTACACTTTTTAAATTTAACAGGTGTCCCTCAGAAAAACCTCTGAAGAACCTCAGAGGAACCACCTCTTCATCAGCTGGACAATCAGAAAGTGTCCCAGTTCTTTTGGTCTTTATTTTTGTAAAAGTACACCTATTGTTTTTTCATTTAAAAGCTACAAAAAAATGTTTTTAATGTTTTGCTTAGTTAATGTTTTCCACTTGGTCTGATGTTTTGTTATCTAGTGCAGTGACATTTAGACATTTTCAGTGTGATGAAAGTGATTTTAGATACGTCCTCAGAAGTGTCAGAGGTTGTTTTCCACACTAGAGCAGGAGAGCTGGTCCAGAGAGACAGAGAGCAGAACAATGACTGACTGCAGGGCAGAATATTCCACATTACTGTTCTCTGGAACATGAAACAGAGCAGTTAAAGAAAACCTCATGTTTTCTTCTGCAACTGACTCCATGTCAGAAACCCTCGTAAGAATCGAATGTTCTCATCAACTGTAGCTCTGTTTCCTAAAGGCCAAACTGCATGATTCCAGCCCTGATGTTTTGACTGTTTGTTCAAATGTTTTTCTGAATAAGAGAATTTTCTGAATGTTGTTTAATTGTGCACACACAATAATCAGACATTGTAAACTTGTCAAACAAAGAGATAAAACGCAGATGCTTTGTTCTTGCAGTTTTTATTGTCACGTAATATGTGGGTTTTCTTCACATTTTCTGCTTTGTTTCGTTTAATGTCTGGATCTGTTTGAGCATTCTCTAAGTGTGATGTCATGTGACATGTCACAGTCATGTCGTGCAGGTGAAGCTCTGGAGTTGACATGTTTTGTAGAGGAGAGCAGAGACGTGTTCGCACATGCACAGAGGCGTGTGATTCAGAGTGTGTGCTTGAACGATTAGAAGAATTAACACTGTCGTGTTTTATAATCCATATCTGATGCACAGACAAAATCTCAAATGTTTGTTGTAGACAGAAGTCAGATGTTCTGTTAGGAAAAAGACTGTCTGTCTGATGAGACTGTGTGTACTTTTAATTTTTCTTGTAGGAGGAACATTTGAAACAAAGCCGATACTTAAAACACAGACGAGAATCTTTAGTGTCTCCAGAACTTTGAGCTGTTGTTTCTGGTAATTACGTTTCTCTTCAGTGGTCACACAATTTCATGGCTTGTGTCTCCTCTTAGATATGAAAAGCTTTATCTTCTGTTTCTTCTGCTGGCCATTAAACGGAGGTGCTTTCAAATCTGCTGTTGAAATGTCTCTCAGAACATGAGAATCATTTCATGCTGGTCATTTTCAGATCCTCAGAGATCTGACAGCATGTAGCGTAGATGTGGAAAATCATTATTTTTGCTCGAGATGATGTAATGACTCGCATGCTATAATTTCATTTACATTTAGGCATTTGGCAGCACTTTTATCCAAAGCGACTTACATTGCATTAAACTACACATACACATTGATCACTATACATTAAGTATGTGCAATCCTTGGGATCGAACCCATGACCTTGGCGTTGTTAGCCATGCTCTAACCACTGAGCTACAGGAAAGCTAATTTCAACAGGTAGGATCTGTTCCTGGATCAGTGTTTTTATTTGTGTCTTCTGTTGATCCGTAATGTTGACCCAGCAACACATCATATCTGGTTTTTCACAGCTCTTTTCTCTAGAATACTTGATTCTGATTGGTCATTTGAGGATTCTACTGTCAAATACTTGATGAATGAATGCTAAACTGTATTTTATACATTTTTCTGGCATGTATATGACTTGTGCAGGCAGCACTGTGTAGACACTGTTCACACTGTGTAAACAGAATAAAACTGGCCTAAGCAAGCAACTTATTGAATAATTGATTGTTCCCAGGCAACAGATTTCTCCATATCTGATTTTTTTTTATGTGACTTGTATCAAAAACATCCTCATCCATATTTCATGTTCAGTCATTGATGTGGTAAGCAGGCACAGGTTAGCAGGTTAATGTACCGTCAGGAAGTTAACACTTCAGGGTGCTACAGGACCAGCTCACCCTGTGACCATGTTCATCTCTTATCAGGGTCAGATGAAAGTGGCTGATGTCTTCTCACCTCTGATAGGCTGATTGTTGGTGTGGTCAAACCTCATTATTATTCTCCGCTAAAAGCATCATCAGACTAACCAAACGATTTAACAAGTGTGAATAAACAAGCACACTAGTTGTGAAGAGTGTGACAGAATGCTGGGTGTTAAACTTTGTTTGTTGTGTGACTTCTCTTCTGTTCTTCTTCAGGTAATGTGTGTCAGAGGAGACTGATGCCGGCGCTGGTACCAGCTCCTCTGCCCGCCCTGACACCATCTCTGTGCATGAAACACTTCCTTCCTTTCCCGCTGGACAACAGCTCCACACTGGGTCTGGTTCCTGCCTTCAGCTCTGTGAGTCACACACAGATTCTGTACATCACAGATTCCTCTTTTCCCAACACAAACAATGTCACAAAACAAGACGAATGTATTCTAAACCACAAATATAATGAAAACAAGTGACTTACAAACGAGGTAAACCGCCAGATTCTGGGCAAAGGGTGATTTAAATGAATCACTTGATTGAAGCAGTTCTTTTAAATGAATCACTTGATTGAAGCAGTTCTTTTAAATGAATCACTTGATTGATGCAGTTCTTTTAAATGAATCACTTGATTGATGCAGTTCTTTTAAATGAATCACTTGATTGAAGCAGTTCTTTTAAATGAATCACTTGATTGAAGCAGTTCTTTTAAATGAATCAGTCAAACTGATCAGCGATGCAGACTGATGAATTATCGTTCTGAATGAACTCACTGAATCAATGATAGACATGCAAAACATTTGACTGATGCTTTTGTCCAAATTGCTGCAGTACAGAGCTGCAGTAACACAGCTGGCTATTGTATTTTTTTATTGTTTAGAATGTTCTCAAGCCCAGAGTGTTCAATAATCCCACAGGAGGCTGCGCTTAAACAAGAGTTTAATATGTCAGCCTCTTCCAGGTGGAGAGAGAGTGTTTTTGCTGTGTGTCTAGTGTGTGTGTGTGTGTGTGTGTTTGCTCTTAAAAGCAGTGGAGTCAGATCTATAGCTGAGTCTCAGAGGTGTGTTAAACATTTGCTGCTTCTAAATTGTAAATGTAAGGAATCTTATAGAATATGACAGCAGGGATTTTCCAACCCCAGTAAATGTTAACCATGATTTTACAGTGCTGGAATGATGTGGACTCTTATTTTCCAAACGCTGCACACAGAACCCTGTACTGCAGAGATACAGCAATAGAAATCAGCTTGCATGACAAAAGCAACAGTCGATGGTCAAATGTCAGTGGTCAGGACAGCTTGTTTGGCTGTGTGACATCACACATACTGATTGGCTGGGACAGTAGAATGTGTTTAGACTGAAGCGCTGGGGCATTGTGTCTGTCATACATGACTCTGAATTCTGCTAGATGTTGCCTCAGTTCACACACATGTCAGCAATGATATGAGAATGCCAGAGAAGAGTTTGTAAAGGACATCAGTGTAATCAGTGTAAATCAACTGTTTCTGATGTAGATCCCACAGAGAACAACAGAGTGATGCTTTATTGTGCCAATCAGACACAGCAGAGTGGAGTGCAGAGAAGATGTTTCAGACAGAGGTCACCTCACAAACACTTCTCTGACACTCAGACTGGGTTGTGCAGTTTTATTAGTAGTTGTTTCCTTTTCCTTGATAATTAGAGGGTGCAGATCTATAATGGACCTGAAAAACCTTTAAAAAACAATATTTGTTGACAACTGATTAAGTGTCGGTTCATAAAACCATTGAATTTATTATTTTAAGGAAGGAAAGAATTTACATAAGGTGAGGGAATGATAATTGTTTGTTTGGCAAACTGTTTATTTAAAGACTTCAGGTGAAGATCGTCAAACTCTGGATGTGTCTAAAAAGAGACGCATGAATAAATGAGGCAGAATGTTTTTCAGTTAAAGCTTTTCTTCACCCCTGAAAACAGCACTTATCTCGCCTGAAGCGCATTTGTCTCTGGGAAACAATATGAACTCTATTTCTCGCGTGGAGCAGAACTGTTCTGTGGAAAACTGAGTGACACGGACCTCAGCTCGAACCGCCTGTCGTCGACCGAACGGCGAACACACATGCAGGTGATGTTTGTTTGTTTTTGTTGTGTTGGACAAACGAGTGAGTTGGAGAGATGAATGGAGCGTTTATGAGATTTAGGTGGGGTGCGTGTCTTTTAACTTTTCCGCTCTTTGTTTTGGGCAGCGGCTCAGTAAACAGACCCGTCCAGCTGTGGTAGTTTGTCATTCCCGCCCTGCGCTTGCTCTCACGCTGATCTGGTGATCTGCCAGCAGTCCATTCCTGCTGAATCTCCCTGATAATACCCCAGAGCACATGCAGAAATTTCAGTGTGTCTGTGCAGCTGTTCAGCGTGTAAAATATATTGCATTCTGATTAAAACAATTCATGCTGCTGGGATGCAGGATCCTCTGGAAAATCTGGCGATGCATCTGAGCCTGGAGGGGCTTTAGAAAAACTGAAAAGTTTTATTCTGTGAGCAGCGTTTTCCGTACATGTGGCGTGTTCTTCAGTGTTTGTCATCGGTTCCGTTGCATTTAATGCATGTTGGAGCCTCCTGGTGACACCAGTAATGACTCAGTAGATGAATCGACAGTTTGAAGCATCAGTTCACTGCTGGAATACTGATGGTTTATGTGTGATAAACTAACAGACTGTTGGGCTGAAGTGGATTAACACAAATGAAAAACATACAGTCAACTGTACATCAAACATAAGAGTATGAGATCATTTTCTAAAGTCTACAGCATTACACACATTACTTAAACAAGTGAGTGTGTGGCAGATATTTCCTCCAGTAGATACTCTGATGTTAAAATGCATTTGAATTCACATTTGAATCTGTGAGAATCAGATCAGCATGTTTGTGGATCTACACATAGAGATGTTAATATGTAAGATGTACAGCACAGGGTGTTTCACTGGTAAAATACTCCAGGACTGTATGTGTATTGTAGAGTTGTGCACCTGCAGCACACAGAGGCTGTGTGATAGGAAAGACAGGGTGCTGCTCCCTTACGACACAGGAGCTGCGCTGAGATGTATGAGGTCGACGTGAGTTTGAGGAGTGTGGGACTGTTTGAAACGGTCCCCCTAAGCCATGCTTGCCTTTTATGTTGCCTTTTATGTTGTTGTGTGTGTGATCATATCCAGGATCAGTGTTGTTCAGTAGACATGAGGGAGGAACAGTCATCAAAAGATAAATGTGTCTCATGTCATAGATCTCATTTTGGAATTCCAGACGGTCTCCTTGAGGATTTAAGCGAGCAGGAACAATCCTTTACTTTAAATGGAATTCCAGGGGAATTTTGTAACAATGACAGAATAGAACTAGTTACCATTAATGCTGGGAAACATTCAAAATATACAGTTTCTGAGATTCAGAATCCAATAAAAACCTAGAAATAGGGTTTTAGTGTTTTAAAGGTAAAATTAATGAGAATTCTGTAATCATAGAAGCCCGTTTTTGCACATTTTGGAAAACTTTTGGAAAATCTTGCTGGGTTTTGCACAAACGTGTAACTCACGCCAGCTGGACCCAATGAAGTCATTAAATGTAAGTGGGGACATACAAGGACACGCTAATGTATTTTAACTTTTTAACACTTAACTGGAATTATGCTAATAACATAA
This sequence comes from Botia almorhae, assembly GCA_036877575.1. NCBI lineage: Eukaryota > Metazoa > Chordata > Actinopteri > Cypriniformes > Botiidae > Botia > Botia almorhae. The sequence continues at coordinate 2,953 of JAZGTJ010006407.1, read as the reverse complement.
TTTGTAATGGAACACAATTAAATAAAAAAAAGAATTAGAAACAGAAGTGTTTTCTGTAGTGATGTCAGAGATTTTGACCAGCACACATTTACAATGATTTTGCTGCTGATATAAAATTAAGTTGTGTTACAGCAGTTATATTAAAGCACGGATGACTGTGTCATTACACTTGTTTTATGATCTGCAGATAATAGAACAGACACATTTTAAAAGTCTCTGAAAAATAAAGTTAACCTTTTTAGAGAGTATTAAATATAACAGAATCACGTAATTGACAGTCAGTTTCAGTGTAGTTTGAAGGTGTTTTGAGGGTCTAAAGGGTCTTTTGGGCTTTCTCAATGTTTCTGGATTTAAACATAACTCTGTTGTTGCTGTGTTGAAAGCTGTGTGGGAGGTTTGTTGCAGAATTCGTGATTATGGTGCATGCGTTCAGGAAAACAGGCCACTTATGAACCGAGAATCGAGATGGATCTGAGTGGGCAAGAGCTTGACTCACGTAAACCGCTGCAGGAGTTTTGACCCTGGGTGAAAAATGATGAAAACAGAGACCAGTCCACCTCTGAGGAACACAGAACTGCTTCTGCAGTGTTATGGAGTTTAGAAATATGAATATATTATAACGTTTCTCCTGCTGAGGTGAGATTGATCAGCAGAAGTTCATGAGCAGGAGAGCACACGGTTTCAGTTCCTGTACAGACCTGCAGGCCAGACAGAGGTCTTCAACATTGAGGAGAAACTCATTAATAACTCAACAGAATAAACAGTTCTGCTTGTAAATATTTAGTTTGTTTGCTGCTGGTAACTGGAACAAAACTGTTCAAAAATTTGATTCCACTTTGTTTGTTAACACCACCAGCCCTGTGTTTTAGCAATAACAATAATGATACTTGTGTAAGCAGAACCACTAACTCTAATTCTCTGAGTTTGTCTGTAGTTTATCTGTAACTTTAAAGATGATGAGTGGATTGTGATGTAGTTTGGCCAGTTGCGGTTTCACAGTAGGTTCTCCAGGACTGATGAACAAAGTCAAACAGCATGTCCTGTATCACAGCTAAACAGACAGATTCATCAAAAGACGTCTATTCAGTGTGTAATGAAAGGGTTCGATACAGCAGCCAGTCTGAAGCATTCAGGGCAGTGCTTTGTGTCTGTGTGTGTGTGTGTGTGTGTGTGTGTCTGTCTGTGTGTCTGTGTGTGGGCACACGCATTTCAATAAAACCTGCTGCTGTGATGGTGATTACCCATCAGCCTTTGCTCTTTGTTTATTTGTCAGTGAGTGTTCTTCCAGTTCAAGAGTCTGTGTCTCTTATCCTGAAGAGCTGTTGTTTCTGTACACTGTCAGATTAGAGAAGTGCTTTTCTGTCATCCTGACAGCTGGAGTATTTCTGTGATTTTTAATTGCTGGTCTTTATGGACATGAACATCTTTGACAATGTTTTGAATGTTAAATCTCCAGGGGTTTGGAGAACCCTGCCCATCACCCGTGAGGTCTCTCTCTGTCTTCTGTGTTCCTTTCTAACTCACTCCCTTTTTATCTGCGCTTCTCCAAAACCTCCAGTATCTCAGCAGCCCCTCACTGCGCTGCAAAACATTGTTTCATTTATTATTGTCAGTTAAAAATATAAAAATACACTTAAACTTGTGTAAAATACAGTGTAAAAAATAGATTTCAAAGAAAATATCGTTGTTTATTTTTCTGACCTTATTGGCAGTTTTTTAGGTATAAACATGACTGTATGTGTTTGGTTTTTATAAAACACTCATTAGGAAAGTTGCAGCGTGGTGAACAGAATTTTCTCCAAACGTACAGCCATTCTGCTGTATTAATGTCATCTTTTAAACCATACATAGGATTTATGCCCCAATTATATTATGTAACATTTTCAGATACAGTGTCCTGCAATTTTTCTGCTTGATTCAGCATCATTCACACATGTGGTACTAATATGACTGATACTAAATTCACCCCAGACCAGAACAGAATACAGCTGATTGCTCTGATGGTTTTGTCTAATAGAGAAAAGCATATCAGGTTTTTAATCTTTTATTTACTTGTTGGGCTTGAAATTGATTTAGAGGCTCGTCTGGGTGTAAAAGGCTTGTGAATGGAAGATGCTTGTATGACACCATCTGTGTGAAGCAGGTTAAAGTTGTTGAACTATAATAGAACAGACATCAGAGGAGCCAGTGGAGGACACCAGACAGTTTATCAGTCTGAGAGAGCAGAGAGAGAAGCCAGACTGTTATCTGATAAATGGACATATGAATACAGTGAACAATAACAGAGAATATCACTAGTGCTTCAGAAGAGTCTCAGCCTACAGGAAGAGATGCCAGAATCAAACCTGTTAAACTTCTGCCTCTATCACCAACTCCTGTAAGAACAAACTACACTCACAGTTCCAGTATCCACACAAGATTAGTAGCCAGATCTTCTTTCTGTTTACACATGTGACTGTCAAACACATCACACATGTGATTTCTGTCAAACTGAGATTTCCTGCTAGATTGGACCTGACAGACAGTCCCCTGCGTGTTCTTCAGACAGTCCCCTGCGTGTTCTTCAGACAGTCCCCTGCGTGTTCTTCAGACAGTCCCCTGTGTGTTCTTCAGACAGTCCCCTGCGTGTTCTTCAGACAGTCCCCTGCGTGTTCTTCAGACAGTCCCCTGCGTGTTCTTCAGACAGTCCCCTGCGTGTTCTTCAGACAGTCCCCTGCGTGTTCTTCAGACAGTCCCCTGCGTGTTCTTCAGACAGTCTCCTGAGTGTTCTTCAGATAGTCCCCTGCGTGTTCTTCAGACAGTCTCCTGAGTGTTCTTCAGAAGAAAGAAAGTGATGTGGGTTTAATAAAGACATGAAAGTGAGTAATTAATGACAGAATGTGAATCGTGGGTGAACTAACTCTTTAATCTGTGTACTGCAGGAAAACAACTGACTGGAGAAAGTCAGAGTGAT
>JAZGTJ010006406.1:0-22065 GCA_036877575.1 Botia almorhae | reverse complement strand
TATTTGGCGTGCTGTCCGGGGGGAGGGCTCCGAGCTCGGAATTTGGCCCGAACCCAGAGTACTCCCCCCGTCTTTGACTGAGGTAGATACTAGCTAAGAGTGAGGTGATGGGGTGGTGGAGGGATGCTGCGAGACTGTCATGTGACGGAGGTGAAGGACGGCTATATATATGCGTCGTTGCGTGCTGATTGGTTGGATTACATGACCGTGCTCCTCCCGAACTTAGTTAATAAAACTTCATAAAAAATACATAGCACACACATGTAATAGGTAAAATGGTACATTTTGATTCAAACTAAACTAAAGTTTAATAAATACTTGTTTACATTAAATTAACTATATTTCAAATCTGCAATGTGTTAATATATCTTACATTTCTTTCACTGAGGTTGTTGCAAAGCATTCTGGAATAGTCTTGTTTGTGAAGATATGCTTACCTTAGAATTTGGCCAAAATAAGACATTTTAGGAGGCAGCATTGCATGTTGTCAACATTTCTGATTTTTTTTGTGTCAGGAGTGTGCCAATGATTTTTTTAAATTCTGTCTACAAAGGCAGCTCACTAGTTTTTTTAAACAGAGCCTAGAAAGTCTTTGGTGGTGCACAACAACTTCATTTGAAAGACAAAAACACAAAGCAGAACAAACTGAAAACAAAAATGTACACAGTATGTATTTATATATACACTAATATATATAATTCTATTTTATTTATCCCTGACGGAATGTATAACATATGATATAATAGTATATAACTTACATATGCTATAATAGTATAATAAAGAATAAAGAGCTAAATCAACTCACACATGCATAATAAATGAGGATTGCACACATTAAACACACCTTGTCAAGCTTTAACTAAACTCTATATCATGTGTCTACACACCAAACACTGCATGGTCTTCTCAGGCTAAGATGAATACATGACCCTTAATCAAAGACCTATTTGCATTTGTGTCTTTATCTAGTCAAAGCCATGCCCAATACACAAAACACACACAAACCCAAACAACCAAAATACACAAAGACAAAGATGAACAAACCTTTACTTTTTAGATTGTATTGCATTTTCACTAAACAGTACAAATACTGTTAGCATTGTAGATATTTCTGAAAATAAATCGACCCTGGGCAGTATTAAATTAATAATTTGTACAACTAGTTCATTCAAGGTAACAAAAAAATGACAAGAAATAAAAACATTAGAACCAACAGCAAGCATTCGCTGCAGCAAAAGCATGCTGTCCTATGACCTGGTAACGGAAACTAAATCTTAAATATACAATAGATCCAAAAATAAGCACTGTGGTCTGTGCACTGCAGTACATTGGTGCCTATCTATGCATGAACTAATATACCTGTGTATATACATTACACATACACAAAAAGAATGCATAGACTGCAATCGAATTGCAAGTGCTGCATTCCAGGACATGTACATACACACATTTTTAAAAACACAACGAGTGATATTGTAGTAGTAACACGAACAACTGTCGATATATAAGGCACTATGGCTGAAGACAACATTGTAGCAAGCCTTGATGTGGCTACTGCACTTCTGCGCTTCTTTCCGAACAACAGTGCAACTCATGCAACACATGCAGTGAGAGACGAATAACCTTTTAGGTTTTAAAAAAACAAGACAGAAATGAGTACAAACACTGAAAAACAGCAGGTGGACAATCATGAACACTATATTGGGCTGTCTTTACAAACAGATGCGTCTTATACAAGGTAAAAGGCAATGTATAAAAAGTTGACCATCACATGATTTGGACACCACTCTCTGTTGGTATCCATTTAATTAGAGCTAAAGTGATGTGTTGTGTGCAAAACAGTTCCGTTTTTTATCCAATTTCTTATTTCTGTACCTTTAACCTGCAGCGTTTTTGCCTACTTTTCGAGCTTTTCCTTTTTAAAGCAAATTTGCACTCAAGTCTACGTGACACTGAGAAACTGCTTGCTTTCCCGTTTGTGCCATGGCTTGGAATAAGAGAACCAGGTGTTTTGTGGTCGGTACAGAGAGCCCGGCATTATATCACGGTTGAGTTATTAAGATGTGGAACTGACTGCCTTCCAGACTCAAGAGGGTTGCAAAGCGAGTCTCAGAGAAAGGGATACTGGTTTATTTTGGTGGGACTGAGAGGGAAACTTGCATATGCGGGTGATGCAATGAAGGAGTGTGGGGGAAAGATGGACTTAAACTGACCCTGAGGGTGGAGGGAGGGTGAGGGCAAAAGACGAGGGTTGAGCCCTAGGGTGACCTGGTGCACGAGGTGGCCTGCTGGATGTGACAGACCATACGGCGGCTGAAACATGTGACTGCATGTAGCCCCGGCTGAAGCCAGGAGGTGGGCCATGGGGGCATTTGTCACCAAGGGGCCTGAAGGAGGGTAGGAAATTAAAGTGGACTGGGAATGGGGGTGAATGCCCACATGTGGCTGAGGAGGGTGGGCCGTAGTGTGTGTGGGGCTGCCTTGAGGCAGTGTAAAGGTGTGGCCATGTATAATGGGTGGGATAAATGCCTGGGGCCTGCGGTGGCTGTAGTTGCCGTTGCACTCCTGATGAGAGGAGCCAAAATGCTGGGCCTAGAGCACAAAGAAGTTAATTTACAACATGTTCTTCAATTGATATCTATACAAATAACAATATTCCAAGAATTACATTGACTAAATTAATTGCAGACAAAATTATTCAATAATTTTTGAACCCCAAACCACATTAGCATTAAACACATCCTGTTTTTAACTTTAAATTTTTTGTAACCACTATGGGTTTTCGGCTTTTTATGATTTTCCTCATATCTGATCAATAGTATCTGTCAATAATATCAACATTATCAATATCATCATATAAAGTACTCGTTCTGGACATATGACCATAAAAGCTTATTTTTGCCTTATAAGAGTAAATTGTTACAGCTAATGTAAGGGATTTGGGATGTATTGTTTCTTCATTAAATTCATGCTGCATAAGACTCGTATTGAGAGGTGGGGGGGGGGCACTAACCTGTCCAAAACTGAACTGCTGTTGAGGGGGCTGCACGGGCGGCAAAGCCGAAGTCATTTTCTTTTGCCGGTTTAGCAGTAAGGTGGGGTAGGGTGGCTGCCTGTTTGATTCACTGCGGCCTTTGGGTGGGCAAGACTCCTCAACTACAGCAGGAGGAAGCACAAAGAAATTTACCCAATCATGTATGCTTATAGAGATTAATACATATGCTTAAAGAGATGGTTTACTCCAAAATGAAAATTCCTCCATCATTTACTCACCCTCATGTCATTTCAAACCTGTATGACTTTTTTGCCTCTGAGGAACACAGAAGAAGGTATTTTGAAGTACACTGCTAAACAAACAAATGGTAGCACCCACTGACTTCCATTGTAAAGACACAAAACCACTGACATTCCTCAAAATATATTCTTTTGTGTTCCACAGACATATAAGTCTTACGAAGTTGGAAGCAAGTAAATAAGGGTGAGTAAATGATGGGAAAAAACTTTACATAACTAATAACAATATTATAACTAAAAGGAATCAATTTTAAATAGTTTTAAGAATCATAAAATAGAACTTTAATGACACGACAAAGTTGTGGATTGACAAAGCCTTGTTTGAAAGTTTACAAAAAAGTCTTCAAGTTTAAAGGTTTCATAGGCCTTGAAGACAAATTAACGAAAAAACTGGAAAAACTAGAATGTCACTATCAGTTGAACTTTATTAAATTACTTTAATGTCATTTGAATTGAAATTCTAAGTCAACTTCCTGTGGGGTATGGCCAAATCAAGTTCAGACACATGATTAAGGAGGAGTTTCTTAAATTTACAATTCTTAAATTCTGTACATGATCTCTACCCACTCTTAAGTCTTATACAAGGTAGAAAAAGTCTTTAGAGAAAATGAAACACTACAGTATGAGCACCACAGCACCCATTATCACCTGCAGATATGTCTGCACAAAGAAGTCAATTTACAACATTTTCTTCAATTAATATCTATACATAAACGACATACCAAGAATTACACTGACAAAACTAATTGCAGACAAAATTACTCAATAATTTTTGTACCCCAAACCACATTAGCATTGAACACATCCTGTTTTTACTCAATCTTTTTGTAACCACTATGGGCAGATGTGTCTATTAGATAATGAAGTCACATGTTCCTAAGACATGTGACCTGAAAGTAAACATCAGCAACAGTGATGTTCTGACTCTACAGTGAGTCCGACTCCCTTGAAAGCTTCAGGATTTAATGACTACAATATCATTTATAAAACCACAAAATTTTATGAAAAAACTTTAAAGGGATAAATTCACCCTACAATGAAAATTATTCCGGCATTTACTCAACTTTGGGTCATTCTAAACCTTTATGACTTTTCTGCTTCTAAGAATCACAAAAGAAGATTTTTGAAGTATGTTGGTAACCAATCAACAGTTGCACCCTTTGACCTCCATGCTATAGACACAAAACCACAGAAACATTTCTTAAAACGTCTTTTTTTGTCCCACAGAATAAATAATTATATAGATTTGGAATGCTTATTTTTGGTTGAACTTTGCCTTCTTGGCTTTGTCTTTGATGGTTACCTGGGTGGCCCATTGACTCACTCTTCGGCACTCTTATTGGCGCCACCACCATGGTGTGAACAGGCATCTTTGTGTTTCCATTGGCTCTGCGGTGCTGGTTGCTATCATTGATGTATGTGTCTTGCAGGAAGGGGCTGTCAGTCGAGGCCGGCGAGCCATCCACTGTGTCACATCTGCTTTCCTGCTCATCATCAGACATACTGCACACAGACAAGAGCGGTTGCATTTACACACTCAGCAAGAAAACACTTACTGATAAATGTCACGGTTACACTACACTTTCTGTTTCATTGACTTCCATTATCGAAAATGCAAACTCAAGCAAAAGAATTTCAGATTTTATATTTACCAATATATATACTTCATCCATGGAATAAATTACTAATATATTGAATGATCTGTTAATATTTTCCTAAACCCCTAACGACAGAGTCCAGACATCAGAAAAATATCAGTCTTTACACATGTACACATGAACATGACAACAAAAAGATGCATTTTTTAGCAGACAACATACTTTGTAGAAATTCTGTAATATAAAATGCACAAACCAAAAGCAATTTTACCTAACGAATGAAGAAGGGTTGGCTCTTCATAGATCATAAAATATTTCTTTTTAGTTTTGGGATTGCATTTATGAAGATATTTATTTAACGAATATGACAGTTCTGAAAGCGGCACTTACCTGACTATGGAAAATCATAAAAAAACTACAGTATTTAACAGACAAGTTGAATGGGTAAACCCCCAATAGTGACATCTAAGATATCAGTGTGGTAAGACTGCCAAACAATTGATCAACTTTATACCAAATCGTGGTACTGCAAATTATGGCTTATTTCTAATGCTGTCAAAGTGGACCAGAGTGTGTGTTGTTCAAGACCCAATTTAAAGACCATAAATTGCTTGCTGAAATACATCAACAAATATTAAACGTTTAGCATATGGCTATAGGTGTTCAAAGCACATGCAAGAGAGCAAGAGAAAACTAATCATCTCAAGCCACAATGTAGAATGTAAACTATCAGCTGAATGAAGAAATGAATGTTTATCAATCTTACAGCAATATAAGTCATCTAACAGAATGGTAAACTGTTACATTATATGTGTAATATGTAGTAATATGTGGGTAAGTAATATGAAAATAGTTTTAATAATATAGCTGCAAGCAGCAGTAACGAGGCCAAGCAGTATGAAGGCACAATAAGTCAAGTAAGCATTGCTGACCATCAGAACAACTGCAGCAATTACACAGATACAGCCTCTAAAGAAAATCTATATGGCGGACAGGAAGTTTGCCTGAATATATCAAACTTGGTATCAATTTTCTCAGCATGACCCAAGGAATCTACAGAGACCACTCTCATAATTATAGACCAAAGCTTTCTAAAGTAATAAGCGAAAATAACCAATTTCTATATCTCCATGGAAGTTAAAGTGAATGACTTTTGCATAAAACACATAACATTTTGCATAAAAACTATTTGTGGTGAGGGGGTGAAATGAACAGTGATAAGGAGGTGAGAAGTCTTCACACCTTCGGTGCTTTGCCCCTAATAATAATAATAATAAACAGAACAAAAATAATAAAAATAAACGCAGTAGGAGGAGTTCTAAAAAGCAGGTTTAACAAGCATGTTTAAATGACCAACAGGAAGAAGCCTTAAATATGACAAATTAGGTATGGCAGAACTTGGCATGAGCCAAAGAATCTAAAGAAAGAAGTTGCATAACAATATGTTATTGCAATCACTTGTTATAAGCATTTTCATAAATTGCCCTATATATTTTAACCACTAGGTGGGGTTGGCCCCAAATTTTGCAGGTCACCTCAGAATATGGTGTACAAAGTTTCATAATGATACGCAATGCCTTTGTTAAATACTACATTTTACGACTAAATTGAAAATGGGCGATGCCCACAATGACCCACCATGGAACATCAGATATTGTTTGACTTGGCATGCCTCAAGGAATCTAAAGGGACCATATTATTACAGATCAAAGCATTCAAAAGTTATGAGCAAAAACGTAAGTCAGTTTGGACAGTTAGTGGCGCTAGAGGGATTGATTTAGGTACTCCAAAATTGGTGTGGTTAATGTTCATAACCGTCCTCTATTAGTGTGCCAAATTTCATAATTTTCCTATGTACGGTTCTATGGGCTGCCATAGACTTCAAGAGTAGAATAATAATAATAATAAGAAGAAGAAGACTAACGATTTCAAGAGTTTATTATTCTAATAATAAACAGATAAACACAATAATAAAATAATAAAATAATAAAGCATCTATAACGGTAATGTTCATAACACACTATTATGGCTGTTCAAGAGCAAAGAAGTGGGATGAATTGGTGAGCATGATAAGTATGGAGAGAAGTTGACTTTGTATGTAAAGTTATATGTATTTATATATATTATATGATATAAACTTAATCTTTAAAATGCCCTTATAAATTTAAAAGGCAGTGCTCTTATGACAAAGTGTATTTATTTCTTAGACATGCCTCCATTCTTTAGCAAACTGCTTATTTTTAACAAAGTATAATAAAGGGGCCTTTGATCCCTCTTTTAGAAAGTTTGAATTGCGGTTGGTGGAAAATGTTATTTTAGCATTGTTGCTCACCTCATACGTGGTGGATAAGGCAATTTTCTTAAAATTTCTATTGCAGTACAATAATACAGTAAAAGAGAGACCTAAATGGACAACTTTAAGTGGGTTTTGCCCTTTTTGTTTGGTAAAGAACATTTGCATAGAATATAAAATAATGTTTATTTTCTTTTAAATACAATGTCTGTGATAGTAATCATAATACGCTGTACATAAAAACAACATCAGAACATTCTCTTTTAGATGTGTGTGTATGTGGGGGTGCAAGTTTGTGTGTGTGTTAGTGTGTGGACTAACCTTGTGGCTCTCTTGTAGGGGGAAGCACTGGACTGTTCGGATGCAGATGAGCTTGTGCTCAGGGTCGAATCAGGACTGCTCAGTGAACACACTCGCTCCATATTGAGTGTGCTCTGACACGCCCCACACTCTGGACTCCCCTTACACCTGAAACACACACACAGTCAGTCCCTCAAACACACTATATTTATATCTAGAAATTTGGCACATAGTCTTACTAATACTACTCTAATATTTGACTAACTGGGGCCCAGGTCAGGAAGCAGACAGACAGACCAACTGTTTGCCAACTGTCCAATGTCACAGATGTCACATAATTTGCAAAACATAGAATTACCTAAATATTATAATATAAGAGACTGTTTCTGTCCCCCGGACTAGTAAATACAAAAAAACCTGTAAACAATTAAATGACCATTTAATCAATGCTAAACAAATAAAAAAGATACATAATACAGACAAACAATTAATAAGCTTGGTTTATTAGAGCTCTCTCTACAAAAGTGCTTTTTGTTAATGATATGATCACAGATAATAACCTAGATGTGCTGTGCTTGACAAAAACATGGCTAAAACGGGATGATTACATTACATTAAATGAGTCAATCCCCCAAAATAACTGCTATAAGCATTTGCCTCGTCCAAAAGGCAAAGGGGTATATCACTTCATCTGGGGTAAATAAGCAGACTTTGTCATTTCTACTGGCTACTGTCTACAGGCCACCAGGGTACCACACAGACTTTATCAAGGAATTTGCTGACATTTTTTATAAGTAGTAGTACTGGCCACCGATCAAGTCTTAATTTCTGGTGATTTTAATATCCACGTGAATAATGAAAAGGATGGATTGGGTTTGGCTTTCAAAGACATTTAAACACTATTGGTGCCTCACAACACATGTCAGGACCAACTCATCGCCCTAATCATACCTTAGATTTAATCCTGTCTTATGGTGTAAATGGTGATGACATCAATATTCTGCAGCAGAGCGAAGACATTTCAGATCATTATCTCGTGTCCTGTAAAATACATTTACCTATGGCTGCAAAATCAGCTACTTGCTATAAATACAGTACAACAATAAATTCCATCACTAAAGATTCTTTCATCAAAAACCTACCTCTTCTGTCTTCATTCCTTAACGTAACGAATAACTCTGAAAACCTTGACAGCACAACAGAAAATATTAACTCCCTATTTTCTAACACCTCAGACATAGTTGCTCCTCTGCGGTTATAAAAGGAACAGCAGTCCAATGCTGTGGTATAACAAGCATACCCACGCTCTGAAAAGAGCAGCCCGAAAAATGGAACGCAACTGGCAGCAAACATAACTGGAGGTATTTCGGATAGCATGGAAGAAGAATGTTTCAAATTATAGAAAGGCCTTTAAAAAGCTCCAGATCTACTTATTTTCCTAATGTTTTTGAAGAAAATAAACACAACCCTAGATATCTATTTGACAGTGGCTAAATTAACCAAAGACAAAGCGTCATCTGCCTCTGACAGTTGTCAATATCATAGCAATAACGATGATTTTATCAATATCTTTAATAACAAAATAGATACTGCCATAGAAAAAATCATAAACATGCAACTCTCTCAACACAAACAAATCAGATGCGCATCATAACTTGCCCAAGGAGCAACTCCAGTCATTATCTACTATAGAGGGGATGTGTTACGGTGAGGGGCTGAGCTGAACGGTTGTGTTTGTGGAAAACAGGGCTAAGACATGGAACTAACTCAAAAGCTATATTTATTAAACAAAACACAAAGAGAAACACAAACACTAACCGTTTAAAATAAAGGACGACGACAATTGCAGACATCAGTGAAGACAGAAGACAAAAACACAATAAAACATCAAATCCAAAAACCGAGGCAGAAGTATCCAAACGTTAAACCAAAGGGCAATCCGGGAACAAGAGCATTAATCCAAAAAACCAGGTAATCCAGAGAAAACTTTGAACAAGAACATGAATACTAAGAGAACTACAAAACCACCGACTAACCAACAATAACCCACACCTGCTACACGAAAACCAAGAACTTAAATACACAGAGCAATCAACAAAACACAGGTGCAAACAATGAAACAAAACCAGGAAGTGACATAAAAGGACAATGACATCATCAAGGTGAGACAGAAGCTAAACATCAAAATAAGAGTCCTCAGCTACTTGCATGTAGCGGGAGCTCGACAACGTTACAGGATGAACGGTTAAAAATAATCACATCATCTAAATCAACAACATGTGTGCTTGATCCTATACCCAACCGGTTGCTGAAAGAGATGCTGCCTAAAATTATAGACCCTCCACATAGTATTATTAATCCATCATAGTATTATTAATCCATCATTACAAACTGGCTGTCATCAGACACCTTATTAAAAAACACAACTTGATCCCAGGGAACTAGTAAACTACAGACCCATCTCAAATTTACCTTTTATCTCAAAAATACTGGAATTGGTGGTGTCATCACAGATATGCTTATTCCTGGAAAGAAATGGTATCTGTGAGAATTTCCAGTCAGGATTCAGGCCATATCATAGTACAGAGACTTCTCTCATCAGAGTGACAAATGATCTGATTTCCTCAGCCAATCGTGGCTGCATCTCTCTTCTTGTATTACACAATCTTAGCACAGCCTTTGCCACTATTGACCACAGCATTCTACTAAATAGGCTTGAAAATTATGTTGGCATAAATGGAACTGCACTGGCATGGTTAAAATCATGTTTATCTGACCGATTCCAGTTTGTTGCTGTGAGTGAAAAGGTGTCATACCAATCACAAGTCAAATTTGGAGTACCACAGAGCTCAGTGCTAGGGTCCCTACCTTTCACCCTGTACATGCTACATCAGGGAGCAATTATTAAAAGACACAGAGTTAGTTTTCATTGTTATGCTGATGATACTCAGCTATACATTTCTTCTAGGCCCAACGAGACTCATAAATTCACCAAACTAACAGAACGCATAGTCAATATCAAAACTTGGATGACTAGCAATCTTCTACTATTAAATTCAAATAAAAAAATAAAGAGGTTTTACTTATTGGACAAAAACCCTCCATATGCAACATCATAAAGCACTGCATTACTCTTAATGGATGCTATATAAGCCTGCTTTATTAGTTAAGAATCTGGGTGTCATTTTTGATAACAATTTGTTGAGAATTTGCCTTCTTACGAGAATGTATGACCAACACTACACTGGCTGCCTATCAAGCATATAAATTTAAAAATCGTGCTGATTACCAACAAGGCCCTGAATGGTTTAGCTCCTCAATACTTAAGCGAGCTCCTCTCCTATAACAGTCCTTTGCTTTCACTGTGATATAAAAAATTGTGGCCAACTATTAATACCTAGAATTTAAAAAAACAAGTGCTGGTGGTAGATCCTTCTCGTATTTGGCACCCAAAATTTGGAATAGTCTTCCCAGTGTTGTCTGGGAGCCAGATACATTATGTCAGTTTAAATCTAGATTAAAGACCCACCTCTTTCATCTAGCCTACACATAGTCTTATGGATTTATCACTCAAATCCCTTAAGGGATTATTAGGCTGCATTCATTCGGTACACCGGAACCTAGAAGTGTAATTTGTCCCTTTCTACGGCTTTAGAAGACGTAGCCAATGGTGCATGAATGAAATTAGTAACAAGGATTTTTATGAGAATTTGTTTGTGCTTTTCTGGAGCGTGACAGTTCGAAAACACCAATAATGTTTTAATTGTATGGAAAATGACAGCTCAGAGATTTAATAAAACATGCACTTGTATCCACAAAAGAAAGTGTTTTGGAGTGTGGTGTTTGGAGAATAAATGACGACAGATTTTTCTTTTCTTGTGTGAACTAGCCCTTTTTAATCACAGCAAGTTAAAGCCTGTGTTCTAGCAGGTATTATAGTTGATGTGGACTTACTCCAGTGAGTGTTTCTGAGTGTTGAGCCCCTCCTCGTCTGTTCCACTGCTGATGCTGATCACACTGCCCACGGGGCTCGGAGAGTCAGTGTTTACAATGCTCTGTCTCTGTTTTTGAGACACACAGGAGTCCTCGTACTGGGGCTCTGCCTTACAGCACACAGGCTCCTCCTCTGGCACTGCCTCTGACTCCGCCTCCAAAACATACTCTGCCTCCAAACACACCGCCTCCTTTTCCGTGTTTTTGGCACTACCTACCATTTTTGGGGACTGGCTAAATGCTAAATTTTGGGACTTTGTACTGTGCATGAAGTTGTAACCTCTATTAAGAAAATACAAATACAAACACAATACAAATTAGGTGAGGTCTACATTTTTTGGCATGGCAAGACATGTAAGTAAACATTGAATAAATGTACTGACTGATGAAAAGTTTGTCCAGTCTGTACGAGGCAAGATATTTATAGCCACCATTATGGAGCACTGATAGTGCCACCTAGTATGTTGATTAATAATTCCTTCGATATCTATCTAAAAATTTTGTGTTGTCATAGATTTTATAACTGGTCAAGTTATTTATATTTACATTTAGGCATTTAGCACACACATTTATTCAAAGTGACTTACAAAGTGAGGAAAACAATAATGCAATTTATTATTGTGAGTCAATAACATGACTCCCATGCCAATTTGCAAAGTGATTTGGTTTATTTACATTTTGGCTTTTGTAATTAGTTATTTTAAAAAAGTATAGGAATTAATGAAGTAACTCCTTGAGCCTTTTTATAGTGGAAAATGGCATGTGTATACCCACCTGTTTGAAGATGGTTTGTTTCTTTTGTTAGCAGCTGACTGTGGCCATACCACGTGAGCGATCCCTATGCTAATTGGCTGGTGGGCTGACATTGCTATTGTGTTGGTTAGCAGTTGCTGGTGGTGGGGCATCATGGAGCTGTAATGGTTGCCATGGGAATTACCTTTCCTGCAAAAGATGGAAGAAAATACAAAGGTGTTTACTGTGGAGAAAAAAGTATAAGGACAGATAACTCATTCAGAGTTTGTATTACAACATCTGAACAACTGAGATAAATACATCAGCACTAATACAATGATAAAGCATTTGGTGCCACACACCCCCAGTCTGCTAGTCTTTGTGGACCTCCCACTGTATCTGAGGCCAGTGTTGTCACCGAGGGAACCAAAGGGGCCACCGTGGTCACTTGTGGCCAGGCTGGCACCAGGATCTGCTGGCTGTGATTTGACCACGTTTGCTGTAAAAGGTAATACATGATGAATGACCGGCTAATTTAATGCCCTGGCTTTGAAGTTATTATCAAGTTATTGAAGGTTTAGTCCAAATGAAGAATCAATTAGACCAGGGAACCCAATCCTGCTCCTGGAGGGACAGTGTCCTGAATTTAGCTCTGTTGGACACTGGCCCCCCAGGAGAAGGATTGGGCTCCAAATTAGAGTCCATTTGCATCATTAAAGTGAAGACTGATTATAATTCCAAAAGCTTATGCAAGATTGTCTTACTAAAAAAATGTGCTAAAATGTTGTTTTTATAAAGCTGTTTTGCAACAGTACAAAACTGTTAAAATCACTACAGAAATTAAACTGAGCTTAATTAATAATGTCCTAAATCTTACCAAAGAGTCTCCATATCTCACTTTCTCTTGCTCTCATTTATGCTACATTACATTAATACATTAATTACATATTTGATATATATACAGTCATGGTCAAAAATATGGGCATTTATGGTAATTCTGTCAGAAAATGCAACACTTCTCTCAGAAAATTGTTCTAATTGCAAATATTTTGGTATTCACATGCTTTTTGTTTTTGTTTGCACTGGAACAACACAAAAAACAGAGAAGAAAGGTCAAACTTGGTAAAATTTCACACAGAACTCAAAAATGGCCTGGACAAAATAATTGGCACCTTGTCAAAATTGTAAGAAATTATTGCTTTTCAAGTATGTGATGCTGCTGTAATTTGTATTTAGACACACCTGTGGGCAATATAGTAATCACACTTGCAACCAGTTAAAATTGAGAAAAGTTGACTCAGCCTTTGTGTTGTGTGTCACACTGAGCATGGAGAAAAGAAAGGTGGATTTGAGTGAAACAATTGTGGGAAAACATGGACAATCTCAAGGCTACATGTCCATCTCCAAAGATTTTAATGTTCCTGTGTACACTGTGCGCAATATCATCAAGAGGTTTACAGCCCATGGCACTGTAGCTAGCCTCCCTGGACGTGGACGGAAGAACAAAATTAATGAAAAATTACAACAAAGAATTGTTTAAATGGTGGATAAAGAACCCCGATTAACTTCCAAACAAATTCAAGCACAGGGTACAACAGTGTCAGCTTGCATTATCCGTCACCATCTGAATGAAAAGGGACGATATGGTAGGAGACCCAGGAGGACACCACTGCTGACACGAAGGCATAAAAAAACCAAGACACACAAAAACCACAATCCTTCTGGGAGAACATACTGTGGACAGATGAGACAAAAGTAGAGCTTTTTGGTAAAGGATATCATTGTACTGTTTACAGAAAAAGAAATGAGGCCTTCAAAAAAAAGAACAGTCCCTACAGTCAAACATGGTAGAGGTTCAAAGTTGTTTTGGGGTTGCTTTGCTGCTTCTGGCACTGGATGCCTCAACTGTGTGAAGATCTGTCCAGATCTGTATCCCATAGAGAGATATCAAAACAGCAGTTGGGAGAAGGCATCCTTCAAATCTGAATGACCTGGAGCAGATTGCAAAAGAGTGGTCCAAAATTCCAGTAGAGAGGTGTAAGAAACTTTTGATTTCAAAAAGTTGTGATTAAGTTCAGTTATTTTTTCTAAAGGGGGTGCTACCAAATATTAAGTTAAGGGTGGCAATAATTTTGTCTAGTGCAAGTTTATGTGTGAAATTATATCAGATTATCAGATTTGACTTTTCTTCTGTTTTTTTGTGTCGTTCCAATGCAAACCAAAAAAATAAACATGCGCGTACCAAAACATTTGCAACTGCAACAATTTTCTGAGAGAAGGGTTGCATTTTTTGACAGAATTGCAAGGGTGCCTATGTTTTTGGCCATGACTGTATATATATATATTTGATATATAACTTAAAACTAGACTTGCGTAATGCAACAGTTTAGCTATTGGAACACTTGCAGAAACACAGAATTTAGGAGTTGTATACCTTTGTAATAACTCCTGGTCTAATCTGTAGAGGTTGAATGGTAGAAGCTTGAGTCACACGTGGTACCGTGTTCTCCATGTGCACTGGGTAGCCCACTGGCTTATTTGGGTTGGAATGGAGACCTGTCATGTCAAGGAGAAGTAAATAACAAAAATATGACCAAAGGGAACTTAAATTGCCTTTAATCTAATATTGGCCATGTCTGAGATTAGGACCTTGTATGGTTGGGGGACAGAGAATCAGAGCCTGCTGGAATGAGTCACTAAACTGAGCACTTCCTGTCTGAAGTGGTATACTAGGATGCATCACCGTTGAGGCTAAAGCCTGTTAAAAGAAAAAAAATGAAAATGTCTGAATCATAATATTTTATGTTTATACCAAAATAGATCTCATTGATATTTCAGAAATAACTTCAACATAATATCAATAAAAAGTCTCTACAATATTCTGGTCTCTAGATATGCCTCAGGTCCTTACTTCAATGCAAGTTGGATTTTTGGGTGTGTTTTATTGTGTGACGTGAAAACCGACTGCTTAAAGAAATAGTCCTTTTTTCCTTAAAGGTATAGTTTATCCAAAAAAACAAAATATCTGTCCTCAGTTATTCACCCTTATGTCATTCTAAACACACTGCATTTAAACTTAATTCTTCAGCATAACACAGAAAAAGATAATTTCACAAATAACTGGTTGGGTGATTGAATACAATGCAAGCCAGTCTGTTAAAACTTATTGATACAACCATTGGATTGTTTTTTACCCCAAATACCGTACCAGTCAAAAGTTTAGAAACACTTATGTTAACATGGTTTTTACATTTAAATAATAGTGAACTCATTACAATTAAAAAACAGAAATGAAACTTTGGTAATTATGACTAAAAATAATTCATAAAATATTATATTCCAGAATCTTTAATGTAGTCACCCTTTGCCTAGAAATTACAAAATTGTTTTCTTGACTTTTTATTACCCAGTTTTTTGAAGATACTTTTCAAACAGTATCGAAGGAGTTCTCATGTTTTCAGGGCTCTGATTGGCTGCTTTTTCTTCAGTATGTGGTTAATAATTTAAAAACAAACATACTATTGATTAAAAGTAATATTTTGGCACAATTATATTTTTGACTACATAAATTATTGCCAACATTTAAGCAAACAGCTTCAGATTAAAAAATTTTAAGATCATGAGAAACATTTAAGTGTTAAATGCGCTAAACTTTTGACTGGTACCGTATATCAGACAGCACTTGCAGAGCTGCATGCTTATTTTTGTGGACACTCTTAGGTGCTTTATTAAGCTTTTGAGTAAGTCATAATGCCATTATATTGAGTCCCAAAAACCAGATATTCATTAAACAATTTCCTTTTGTGTTCAGCAGCAAAAATAAAGTCAGATTTGGAACAACATGATAATAAATCATAATTAATTTTTGGACTACTCCTTTAACATGACAAAAATGTTGAGAAATTAAATGTCCCATAGGTGGCAGTGTAGCATAAAAAGAGAGATGGGAAATGCTGTGGAAAGATAATGTTGTGGAAAGATCTATGCCTTCACATACAGACATTCACAGCCTCTTTATCAAGGTTCAGTCACTTCTGCCAACACATCCATAATGCCAGCCTACTGAAAGACAATGGCAAAGTTGAACTGTAAGATGATGGCTACATGCTATACAGCACAGTACATATAAAAATACGTAATGAAGCGCATTATATAAAAAAAGCGTGTGTTGCCTTTGACATGTTCACACGGCAATGTCAGGACCTGAAGGCATCATGAAGAACAGCTCAACGTGACACAACACGTTAACAGACAAAAAAGTCACAACAAAGAATAAAAAAAAATTTTTTGAACCAATATAATTTTCCCTGTTACAGAGCTACAGATAAAAAATAAAAAAACATCTGATGTAATACTGTGTTTAGTGTGCACATAATCCAGCACATGGTGAAAATGAAGGTGTACACAGAAAATAACAAGAAAAAAATTGTGGGTAATGTTTCTAAAGACATTAACACTTAAGTACAAAAATGATACTCGTCCCATCTTGGCTTTGGTAAGTAAAAAAAATTGTTACTTTCTACTCTGTAAGTTTTTGGGGACTGCAGCATTACACGGTTTAAGTTACTGATGCACTGATTTATAAGCCACCAATATTTATTGGCAGATTTTTGATTAATTTAAAACTTTACTACTAACTTTACTACTAACAAACTGATAGTATAAGAATGTGAGGACACTGAGTTGTATTTGATTTGTATACTATTTGATGCAGCAATAAACTGGCTAGTATACCTTAACACATTTATTTTAAAACTATCACTTTTAAATCATGTTTTAAATTAGCAAAGTTAAAATAAGTCAGCAAGTGACAAATATCGTTATTGGCTAGTGGTTGTTTATTAAAAATGGTATCGGACAAAATAAATCATACTTTGGTGCATGCCTAGTTTAAACTGAAATGTCAAAATGATAATTTGACATTTGCTTATGTAACAGACATATAAAACCAGATTTTACTTTCTAAAGAAAACGTGAATGGTGCATGCCGTGGCAATACCTAAAGCCCACTGACAGCCCAATAAGTGCACCCACATGTTCTAATGCTGAGATATGGCTAATTCATTTTGGTTGCTTGGGTGCTCAAAAAGGTTGCATGGCTGGACAGTTTCCATGATAATTATTAAAGACTACTTGCCTCTACCTGTTTCTATGATGTTCTGATGCCTCTCACCTTTTTAAATAGATGTCAGTGGGGTGGTTGCTAGGGTACTGTAACCTACAAGTCACAAACCCACATTCTGATGTAAAGCTATAACGTCACAAAAATTTAGCATAATGTTAAGTCTATGGAATTTTTTCGCCACATTTTCATACACCCTAAAAACATTGTACACCCACACACACACACACTAAGCCGGTCAATCTGACAATTTTGTGTATATTTAGCTTAGATAGTCTCACATGTAGCTATGTTGTCTTGTCTGTCTTTTGGTGTACATTTAGCACATTGAGCTCAGTTAAATGAAATATCCTTCTACTGTACACTATTTGTTGTATGGTTGGAATGACACTGGCAAAAGTAAGTCATAACAATAGTTTACAAATAAATAAATTGGAAATGCTTTTATACTTGTGGTCTATTTAAGTGCACGTAGAACAAAA
Source organism: Botia almorhae (assembly GCA_036877575.1). Lineage (NCBI taxonomy): Eukaryota > Metazoa > Chordata > Actinopteri > Cypriniformes > Botiidae > Botia > Botia almorhae. The sequence goes on along the minus strand of JAZGTJ010006406.1, from coordinate 4,251 downwards.
GCATTTTCAATCATCTCATGGACAAAGTAAAAGTCTCCACAGACTAGTTTCAAGTATGAAGCAGCTCATTCCACCACAGAGAAGCTGATAAAGTGAATAATCTTATGCTGGCACTTGCGTGCCTGGTAATAACTTTTACCTGTGAAATACTTACCATCAAAGGTTGATCTAGGATGCCTACATTTCTTAAAAGTGATGTTCCCCATCAATGCCAACACATCATCATCTAATCCAAACAGTAACGGTGATGCTTTCCATACCTGAGTGTGAGTGCCAGACATCTTGCAGAAGGGTAGTGTGAGGCTGGGAGCTGCACTGGTGCTTGGGGCCGCCCTAACAAACGGAGCCTTGCTCCGGCTGAGAGACTTGTAACCAACCGGCCACAAGCAGCACACGTCCATTATATGAAAAGCTGATTTGACACTGTAAAAAACAGTGAAGAGAGTTTAGAAACCAACTGTGCCTGACAAAACCTTTGAGTAGCTCTTTCCAGCATTGCTTGAGAATTAATGCTGCTCACTGGTTGCTATAGGGGAAATCTAGCAGGTGTTGCATCGTGACAAAGGGATGGCTGAGGATGTCACTCGGGGTAATTCTCTCCTCTGCATCTATCAACAGCATCATCTTCAGCAAACACACAAACTCTCCACGGTCCACCTTCTCAGCCAGCAAATCACAGCCTTCCAGATTCATCACTAGATTCACCTAAAAACATGGAAAATCACAGTGAAAGTCATTATACTTCATTACTAAATATAGTTTGGGAAAACTTTAATCCAAGTATAATTAATATGAATTACCTGTACTTCTACTCAATTACATGTTCAGGGAAAATACATTTTTAAACTTTTTAACAGCACCTTTGCACCATAACACATTAATTCTCATGTTTTAAACGTGTGATTAAAAAAAGGGTTTAAAACTCCCTGGTGTGTGGACCTAATTAACCTACAAATTCAGAATATACCACAATATTATTTCTCAAGACCCTTTACATCTTTGGCTGACCAATAAAAGTACAACAATTCCTGATGTTTTTTTATAACAAATACTTAAATCATATTTAAACACACACGTTTAAACACAAGAAAACCAGCTTGACACAAACATGTTCCTTTGAGGAAAAACTTAAGTCAGTCACTTCTGCAGGCTGAAATACTTTATTCACGCTAATTTACACAGTGCAAATGAGAGTTTCTAGGACAATGAGATGTGACTGATTCTGATGACGTGGTGATTCAGGTTTTTCTGATGATATACATACATGCGCTATGTCATCCAAACAGCTGAAGATGTACTTCCTGGCTTCTTTTGATTTGAGACCTGTTTCTGTCTCGTGTTCTTCTGTAGACTGAATAAAAAATGTGCAGCTATTTACTTTGTTACATATTCCTAGTATTATTATGCACAAATCTTTATCATGTACAAAAATGGTTGTTTATAAACCACCTGCCCCCTTATTGTCAATTATTGTGATATCAAAATCCATACTCTCTTTGTTTTCATTAAGCATAATTTCATAATTTTAAACAAACAAATTAAACAAATACTTTTACGATATTAATTTACATACACAAGTTTATATGATATAACTGTATTTATATCAGTGTGAAATGGCCATGTAACAGTTGTGTGTTTGGGATGCATGACTGTATGGGGAGTGTCATGCTCATGTCATGCTCTCACTTTAAGTCTCCAGGCTGCATACGATGAGTCTGACTCACGGCAAAAGAAACGAGACGTCTTCGTCCCCATATTTAACAAATGCTCTCCTGGGAGACCCTGCGTCTGAGAAATGTAACGAATCTGAGGGGAGACAGAGGAAAGAACAGAATAGCACTCACTGATAATGTTTAACACCGTCCAATGTAAACAGATATGTCAACAAAAGCCTGTCAGATCTGTAAAAACAGCATGTGTTCTTAATAACACATTGAAAACCCAGCATGTGTTCCGAAGAAAAACACCCAGAAAAACTGCCGTTTATGTTTCTGTGAAACCCTGTGTGTGTGTGTGTGTGTGTGTGTGTGTGTGTGTGTGCACATGTCTGTGGGGGGAATAATACATTAGATATCATACAGGCAAGGTTCAGAGAAAGATGACCTTAGAAATACAACACAGTAAAAGAACAGAACATTACACCACATCAGCGCAACAGTTTTATATTTTAGACCAAAACATCACACCTGAAGGGATAGTTCATCCAAAAATGATAATTTATCTGTCATTTTTTACTTACCCTCATGGGTAAGTAAACGTAAAGCAATTAATGGCTGATAGGAGTGTTAATAATTGGATTCAAAGTGCACACAGGGAGGGACGGACACCACAGGTCATTTTAGCTTTAGTTATGTTAGACAACATAACTCTGACAACATGCTAGATCACAGTGCAGCCCATAATAATTATAAGAAAATGCTCTGGTTCAGTCATAATATTATTTTATAATAATATTTTATCCTGCACCTTCCACAGAAGATAAACATTTATATATATATAGTTAGACCACTTTACTTAGTGATTCCTGTCATGATGTGAAGAGACATTCAACCAACACAACCAAAAATGTTTCAGGAAAAAAATCACATACAATGCCTTTAAATACAGAAATAGTTAGGATTATGTCTTTTTCTAAAGTAGTTTAAGTAAAGTAGTTTAGTAAGTAAATTACAACACTAAACATGTTACGGTTTTTTACTGTTTTAACCTCTATGTGTACCAGCTTTATTTTCACTCAAGAATGGGCCATTGTAGTACTGTATGAATATCCCTGCATGCCCAAACTTGCATCCAGGGCAACAATCAGCAAAAACACACTATAATGAAGATTCAGGTCCAACAGCTACTTGCTCTTATATAACAGAAGAAGGGATTCATATGCCCTGTGAGAGGACCCGCTATTGGTGCCATAACGGGGCGTTTATTTCTGCTATAAATATCTTTTGCTGTGTGGGATTAAACTGAACACCCCACAGTGGAGGAGGGTAGATTCAAAGTGCAAACAAGAAGGGAGGGACACCACAGGTCATTTTAGCTCCTATACTGGAATCACACCTTAGTTAGAGAGGTTACACCCCACACATAGATCAGGGGCCCTGTTGATATCAAATTTAACACCTACATCTTTAACACAAATTCACAAATTAACAGGATAGACCTATAGGCTTTACCCTAACAAACAAACAAACAAACCAATCAATTATCACTGTACTTGTTTAAACTAGTTTTACTAGAAGCTGCTTTAAATTATTACTTGTAGTACACTTGCCATACACCCACTTGAACACCTGGTCCGAATACAGGAAAAACAATGTAAGTAGACAAGTGCAAAGACGTGCAAGTACTTGGACTGGCCCACTTTCTCTGTGACAAATCAGAAATGCTTTCTGCCCAGCAGCCATTTTTGCAGGTTTAAGTTCGCTGACAATTGGAGGGTGGGGTTTTGGAGAGAGGGGGTGTGGTTGCACATAACAGCAACCCTGAGAAATACATGCTCTCATTCCTCAGGTCAGAGAACATAAGGCTGAAACACTTGTGTTGAGAAGTCTCCAGTAGACTCACACATGAGGAACTGGTATATTCTGATCCACTGCCCGACTCAGACAGTCTCAATTTCAGCACACAGGCAAATTCTGATCTTTCTCTGCAGGTTTCGCATGCTGAAGGGTTGCGATAGTGGTCATAATGAAAAATGATGCCTGGCCTAATGACGAGTTACAAATGGGGTAGCAAGAAGCATCTGACTTCAAGTATCTGACTTCATCCCCTGCCCCATATGCGTTAATGATTCAGCAGCCCAAGGCAAACCATTAAACTATGGAATTAGAATTGTTGCATAATTCCAAATAAATACCTTATGATCCACAAATAAATGTAAAGCGATTGACAAAAACAAAGCATATTCACAAAATAAATAGAATGAGATCCACAAACATGAATTATATTCACAAGTAAAAAAATCAGAATTGCAAATAAAAAACATACTCACAAATATTTTTTTTATTTTACAAACACTACTTTGACTGGCATTTATTTGTGAATCGCGTACTGTGCATTTGTAAATCGCTGTGTGTATTTGTGGATTGCTCTCATTGCATTTGTAAATCGCTGTGGGTATTTGTGGATTGCTCTCCGTGCATTTGTGGATTGCTGCGCGTATTTGTGGATTTTGAAACATTTCAAGCGTCAAGACGCACACTGATCCACAAATGCATGGACTCCACCCACCTTCTACTTAAGCCAATCAGATAC
>JAZGTJ010006405.1:2924-24798 GCA_036877575.1 Botia almorhae | reverse complement strand
CCCCCCCGAGCCACTGCCTGTGTGCCCAGCGGTTTCCCTGTTTAAAAATGCTCTTACATCCACCCGAGTGAGTCAGAAGGCTAGTGAGGTGATATTTTAGGTTTTAATCAAATACCTTGGTGTGGATACTGCCATACATCAAGTATCTCAGCTCTCCACAGCAGAACCTCCAGAGAGAGAAGAAGATGCAGAAGACAGAGTATGAATGGAGATTTGGATAATAGCAGAGGCTCTTTAGGTGCAAGAGTACATTTAAAGTTCATGTTTTCATTTCAATTCCGCTCTCTTAAATCCCTTTAGACAATAAAATATACACAGATATGGAATATCTATATGCACACAAGCCAGGGCATACATATATCACATGGCTCAAAGTTAGGGGCAGGATGTAGAACTATTTGTTGTATTTGCTTTGATCTACAATAGTAAGCCCTTGGAAATACTCTCTTATTTCCCAGGTGGCTCCTGTTAAGTAGCGCTTCTATATCCAGGAAAGACTACTGTCTCTCGGGCTTGTGGTGATAAATGTGGTTTACATTATTAATGCAAAGTTACAAAGGAAGAGAGAGCAAAAAATGTGTCAGGGCACTGATGCATAGAGGTGGAGATGGGTTACTCGGGCTGTGTGACCTGCTTTATGGCTGGATGGGCCCCCAGCTGGGATCTACATGTATATGGTCGGTCCTATTTAGAAACGTTTAACATTTAAAACATTAACTTCGTGGGCCGATGTGTGTGAATTTGTGCATGTGATTTTGCTAAGCAAGGCCTGTTCCTGCGTCAAATTTTCCCCCGTCCCAAAGCCTAGGTATAACCTAAATATATGACATGTTGACATGTCAGTTTTGTTTACGTCCAAAATCAAAACAATAAGCCTGACTGTTAAAGCCGATTGGTGGATAACAAAGTTGATTCAGAATAAACAAAGATATTGAACCAGGAATATGTCCTTCCTGACAAAATCACATTAACTGTCTTTGTGGGCTCATGCTCCATTTTGTAGTGGTCTTCAAGGTCAGGTATGGGTGCTGAAGTTGTGTGTGTGTCTTTTTACCAAATAAAGCTTTATATGAGAACAGACCTTCTCTCAGTCAATCCCAATTTGAGACTGAAAACATAAAACAAATTAAATTGTTTGCATATGACATTTATTGGAGGCAGTTCATAAGGCAGTTGACTTTGGGCGAATGGATTTTGACTAATTAGACAGACACTGTTCAAATAGATCAATACGTCAAAATCTATTCCGAACAAAGGAAGGAAAATTCCATGAGTTAATATAATATTATTCCGTACGGATGGATGAATAGCTTTGAGAGAGAGACAGGAGAGCAATCTTTGGATTCACATTTGTCATTCACGCAAATGAAGAAATTAAGCATGAGTAAATGAGAATTAGTATTAGAAATGGTTCAGTATGGTTAGTCAGCTGTTGTTAAACTGTGACCCGGAGAATCATTGCCTTCTATGCAAGAAATGAATCCAGCAAGTCATTCACTCACAGAATACTGAGAGAAATATTGCCAGCTAGGGACGACAAGTCCAACGAGTACTTAATAAGGCCAAAATAAAAGGTAGATAAATAAACAACTTAAATGCAGTGTAGTGCAATGACAACTGGGATATCTAATTAAAAAGTGCATCAACAAAGATGGTCATTAAAATACTGGAGATGCGTATTGATACACCTTCACTGTTGAAATGAATTATTAACATTTTACATCTCAGTTTTAATGGAAGCTTTTAAAAGTGTGTTTTTAGACTTGCATGCAGGGAAAGAAAAACAACCGCCAACGTAGTTTCTTAAATGATCCCCTGATAAAGCCTTTATGCCACATTTGAATTATGCCAGAAATTAAGGCCTGTCTTGTTTCTTTTTATCATCTTCATAATGACTATCATAATCAGCGGGCCTCTTTCTCTCTCTATTTCTCTTTTGCGCTTCATTTTCTTGCCGAGCTGTAATGGCTGATGGAGTGACCTTTGTGTAACTTTTCACTCAGAGCTCTAACAATAGCATGAAAGATCGCTGATGGTGGCTCTGATGTGTAATGCTGAAGTGTGAACCAGGATAAAATTACCTTCCTGTGAAATTGCCTCTCTCTTCCAACCAGATTTCCATCTGTAAGTACAAATGGGCCTCATTTTTCCAGGCTTCCATTATGGTACATGAAGTAGCCTGCTTATTTCTGTGTGTGTGCGTGTGTGTGAGGGAGATCAGCCATGACCCTGTAAGAAACACGGGGACAAACTTCCATATAGGCAGTGGAGGATGATTGTGAGGAGCGTATATCAGACAAAAACACATGTATTTTATGTATTTATATAATGGCAAATGGAAGGGACAAAAACAGTTGAAAATTGGGAGAGTGGTTGGTTCGGGTGCGTTATCATTGGCTCAAGTGCAGGCTAGTGCAGGAGTAGAAATGTGCAATGGAGTTCTATGGCTGACAGGCAGAGGTTTGTGATATTTGACATCCATGGTCAGTTATTTTTGCCTTAGACATCATTTGTGTATACTCTATGCACTTGGCTGGGTTACTGATGATACTTTTAAAGAATGTAGAACAGATGGCAGCATTTATCCTGCCTTACTTGTAATTTATCCCTTAAAAACAATAGGTAATATACATGCTTGCCCAATTTGCATAGTGTGGCAGCCATTTTACTTTAGCTGCAGACGGTATAATAATACACAATGGCAGAATGTGATTGTAAGTCCTGTTTCAGATCTTAACCCCCATCTGTTCCACGAGGGCCTTGAAAGGCACCATGTGTACTGACCCTCTCTGAGTCCACAGGACTGTGTGTTTTACTCATACACAAATTACCCATAAAAGATCATTTCAAAGCAAACCAAATTATGACTGATTAGGGTAAAGCAATTAGTCCTAAATACCCCTGCACAATATAATCTAAAGAAAAAAATGTTGTCTTTTAATGTGCCGAGAGGTGGAACGGAGAAGCAAGGTGCCCTAATGACGGACCTGACAGGTACGGTGCATGATGGATGTAAAGTGTTCGTGGAGATAGACAATGTGATCATATTCAGAGTGTAAACATTTAGCAAAGAGGAACAATGTCATTCAATCTCTCTAAAGATAATTAAGCGCCGTATGCTTTGGGCGGTAATACCCATGGGCTGAAATCACAGCATAATGGCTTTTAATTAATCTCTCCAAATTGAATCAGTACTTTACCTCAGTGGCGGTTACCTTTCCAGTTTCATATGGGATCCGTTAGTAAGTAAAGAGGTGAAAACAGTGCCTCTAAATAAACAGGCACCTCAGACAGAATATACACACATTCACATACAGATAGGAAGAGACAGTCGTGACAGGATGCTTGACAAGCAGTTCGTCCGCTCCTGACAGACTTTAGGACAGAGATAAATATTCCGTCTGCTGTCTAAGAGTGATGACGACTGCCCTCTCAGAGTTTAGTGCTTACATTGTGACATTGGTTTAAGGGAAGATATCAAAATCGTTGCAGGAAAGAGAGATTGAGAGACTCTACTCTAGCAGGAGTGTACTGCCTGCTAAATCTGATTATATATCATTTGTCCCTCTGCAGTTTTCTCATTTTATTTAACACGTATCCAAATAATCCCAAATGTCATTTTAGTCTGTCATCCGCCTGTCTCCTCCCTATCTCTCTCTCTCCCCCTCTTTCTCTCTTTCTCTCTCTCTTTATACATATATATATATATATACACACACACACACACCCACACACATATACATACATATTACATACTATATATACACAATGTGCTAATAGATGTATAAAATATATGTCAATATATATACAGTTTGTGGTGGTTCAGTACTACATTCATTATGGATCACTCAATAATACAAAACAGGAACTTAAATTTGGACAACATCAATACAATTACTTTGCAACTGAGGCCTCCATCTGATGCATCTGCCCTCACATGCGTGTTTGGTGCGGGTAATTGTAGCTTAATGGTAACAGAATGCATGGGGCTTCCGCTCCAATTTGAAATTGCTTTTAGTGTGAATCAGACCTCTGTGTAAAAGCTGTAACTTCTTGGAATGTTTCCAGCTTTTCCTACTAAAGAACATGTAGATCCAATCATTAAAGAGCTACAATTACAGATCACCATTATGTCTAAGTGCCTGCATTCTGCCACCAGAGAGACAAACATAAGAATGTATTCAAGACCTCTTTGCAGGCAAAAGCCATCAATTTTATTTTTATTATAGCATATTGCAAAGGCGTAACCTAAATGCCACTGGGAATATAGAATATATATATATATATATAAATATATATCACATATATACATATATATCACATATAAGACACTGTGAACTCTGCTGAACTGCTTTAAATCTAAGTTTATTCTGCTTTAAGTTATTAAATCCTTAATTTTGGGTCACAGTCAGAGCAATGCCTACCTGTAAGGCAATTTGGTTGCTCTCTTGAAAAGTTGATTAAAAAATAGATGTGACAGCATGCCCCAAAATACCATGAGGTAAATAGCTCTCCTGCAAGGCACTAGTCTGATAACCCACACCCGCAGTGTGCAATCCATACAGCGGTGTATAATAACTGAACCCACGATGCCCGGCATCTGTTTTAGTGACGGGTTCAGGACTCGCAGCCTGGTGGAGCGCCAAATCCTCCCTTGCCCCGTCTTGCTCGCAGCCTTGATTTTAATCAGAATGTCTAATAGGTGAGAGGCAGGAGGTGCGCATTGTAAATTAATAAGATTTACTGGATGAGTTTGAGTCAGTGCCATATCACTTCTGGTGCTACCCCCTTTGTGCTGTGCCGCTTTGCCTGTCAATTACATTCTCACCGGGCAAGAAACGGCAGTGAATGCATCAGGTGACAACATGCGCCCACATGCGCTCTTTCCTGTGGTGACGGTGACGCGCTAAAAATGCGACACTTCAAAGTGACACTTGGTATCAGTATGGAGGGGGTGTGAAGGAAACAACAGGGGGTGTGAAATTAATGAGATAAATCAAATTTGTTTGAGGCCTAGGGCCATAAAAGTCTTGTTTGGGAGATTGTAGGCAAACGAGGGCATACATGCGAAAACAAGCTCCTTGCATGCATCGTGTGCGCTCGAACCCGTGTGCGCACATGCTCAGCCTCGCAAAACACTTTTTATAAAAATCTAATTTAGATGTGATGTGTGACAGTATAATGTCAAGGATAGCAGGTTGTCTTCTTTAATATATTCATCAAAGTCATAAGAGAAAGACTGGAACAAATGGGATTAGCAGTGACGTGGAGAGCAGGTAAGATAGACAAAAGTGCACTTTTTTTGTTTATGTAAGACCTGACTTACCATGTGAAATGCAAATACTCCAAAGAACTTTTTCGCTACATGTTTTTTAAGTATCAACGTGATGGCTGCCTCCACAGGCAAAACAGAGCAGAAGAAACTTTCTCTTTCCAGTGTTATTGTTCGTGCATGGATGACGGAGGCTAACTTTGCGAAGGGCAATCACTGTGTCTGCTAAGCCACTGTAATTTAAGAAACTATGAAACTAAGTACAGTAATCTCTCACTTGCATTGCCACAGTGTTCCAACCCTTTGACTGTTGGTAGCTGTGAAGCTGATTCTAAACCCTATCTTTACATCTGTGCCCCAGCCCCTGGGGTCAGCACTGAGGAAAATTACTTTTGCTTGAGCTGAGAGGCCACACACTCCAGATACAAGAAAGCTTTTAGTGGAGTTTTGTGTTCGCTGTTAAAATCCTTATTCTGACAGGCTCTCATGACGCCTGGTTGTTTGCATGCTGTTTGGCCCAGCCACCCATGGTCAGGGGAGACCTCAGCCCCGTTGTTTTCTGTGTTCTCTGCATTTTGACTGATTTGTCTTTATTCAGCATTTTACGTGAGCATTTTGGCTGCGGGTGACGTGACACTCTTACTCTGACCCTGACCGGACCACGTCTCCTGTAGCTTTTCAACTGCTTGTCTGTACTTGACACATTTGCTGTTCAGTCAACCCTGACTACTTGCATCTGCTATTCAGTTTCCTGCCTCTCAAGGACATAATATTGACATAATAAAGCACTAGTGATTTTAAAGCACATTTTAAAAATAATACGTCCTTGCTGGAAGTACTAGCAGTACTGGTTACCAGCAAATGTTTTTTTTTTTCACCATCAAGATATCCTTAATCAACTGTTCCTTTAACTCAACTGATATAGGATGCATGCATTATGAGCGCAAGATTGTGAGTTTGATTGCCAGGGGACATGCATACATAAATGTAAACTTAAATGCACTGTAAGTCGCTTTGGATAAAAACAGCTAGCAAATGCATAAATGTAAATGTAACTATCTTCATCCGAAAGACCATCCTGGTGGTTTTTGTAGTCTATGATGGTTCGCCAGCTAAGCCAGTGCTACACCAACAATAAACAGTCCCCTGGTTTCACAGATAGGGGTTAAGTTAGGCCTTAGTTAAATTAGGACATTTAAGTAGCTTTAAGTATAAATGTGCCTTAGAAATAAACATCACTGGTGTTTATTTTAGAACTGCACTAGTATATTTTAAAATATGTCAGTGCAAGTTGCTTTTAGTAAAATCATCTTAAACGTGCATTTTATTCTGGGATTAGGCTTAAGCCTTGTCTGTGAGACCAAGACAGTATTTACCAGACTTAAATGCCTTCAGATCTAAAAGCCTTTTCTGCAGAGCTGGCAAAGATTATACACTAGATTCATGAGTTTTTGTAATCAATCTTTACAATAGCCTCTGTGCCGTTGAACAGTCCATTTGCATTTCGCAGTGTCTTAGAGACAGAGAGACAGTATGTGTGAATCAACGGAGCCCAATGTCCCACTAAAATAGACTGAGAGTGACATACATTATAAGAAGGTTTCCTGAGTGACAGGGACTGAAGTGTAGAGCTGGTGAGAGGTGAATGAGAGAGGTGAGATAATACAGGTGAGTAATACAGCACTCAAACTATGCAGCACCTGTTATCTGTGTGGCTCTGGACCCAGATCAGTGGAGCTATAGATAGTGACCATGTGTTGGCCATAAGGGTAAACCATGTGCCAAGCATACTGTAATCTGATGAAGCACGGACGGCTTTGTGAGTTAACTAAAATATTACCGTTAGTGTTGCTAAATCACATGTTAACATAAAACCTTTGAAGAACTATAGACAAGATGATTATGTGCCTTTATTTGTTACTTAAAGAAGTACACAAATTCCAACCAAGGGGTCAGTGTTTGGCTTGTTAGTGTGGCCTGGTTTGCCCCTGCTGACTGATGTCGTAAGTATACCATCTGGATTCAAAAAGCATCCTTATCCCTCTGTTTGTTTTTGGAGGGCATTTAAAAGCATGCAGTGGACATTTCCTATCTGCTGTCCTGCCCTTCATAGCTCAGTGTAGTCACTAGTGAAGGGGTTGCCTTCAGCCAATCAGCATTGTGGGATTAGTCACATGACATTTACACCCCCAGGTAAGTTTTTGTTTTACAATTTACACACATTGGTTTTAGATGAGTCCTGGAAGAAGAGTCCAGGAGAAGTTGTCAGTAAAATAAAAATAATAAGAATGCAATTAAATCCACCCTGAAAAAAAGAAGTACATTTAATTAGGTAGGATTTGAACTTGTGGGTTTGTATGGGTGTCTGTTTCTCAGTACCACTGTAGCTTTAAACGTTAACAGAGATTTTTTTGTTTGTTGTTCAGTTTAATTATGCAGCCTTTGTAAGCTGAAACTGTTTGGTATTCAGAGATATAAAATATCTACACATGTTAAGCTCTGCCATAGTACAAAGTAGTGTAAATGAGAGGCACACAATGTAAATGAAGAGCATGGTCTAGCTGTGGCATCAGGTTTTGACATGTTAGATCCAGCAACAATAGTCCCCCACCAGTCAGATGCTTCTTGCTTGTCCTGACAATATTGCTTGAAATATGGGCATGTGGTGGGCACCTGGAGTTTTGGGGCTCCAGTAAACACTAGCTAAGATTAGAAGCTGCCAACACATGCATCCCATGCTGAGGGACAGAGAGGAGCTTACATCAATTGTTTTGGAGTTTATGCAATGACGCAACATCTGAGACATCCTCGTTCCTTTGTATTTTTGGTGGAGATGATGATCAAGTTGTCAGTTTCAAGTGCACAGATTCTCTGAACATTGTTCCATAAAAGTGGAACAATGTCTGTGGAATTACAATGTCTGTGGAATTACAAATGTATTTAGGTTGATTCATAAGGTTATTTATGGAACTTTGTCAATGATTGTCAATGAAAGGTTGTAGCATTAAATGCCTCTTTTTTAGTAGCCAAAATCCTGTTTTTTTAATTCATGGGTAAATTAATCCTTTTATTCCTTCGCTTTTGTAGCGCTCTGCTTAATCGAGGTACTTCATCATGTAAGGTAGTGTCTAAATTAGTAGCTTTAGCAATGTTTTGACATTGCCAAATATAATAAAGGCAATCAGAAATTAAAGAGTTGGACCAACTCCAAATAGTCACGGTGAACATCGATCACAAACAGTCGATATGAAAATAGCCCTACTGAACTCACTTACCTTAGCGTTGCAATTTTCCTATTAATTTTCCAGGAAAATATATAGGAAGTCTCAATCTGTTCTTCTGGCAGGATTGTAAAAGGGACATTTGCAGTTGTGTTTGCTCACGTTTAGCTTGTAGACTATGCCATACAAAATCAATAGCACTTCCATAAATGTACTGCTTAATTAGGCGGCCGGCTGATGGTGTTTCAGATCAATATACTAAATGGTGATGTACCCTTTACTCCGTTAACAATTGTCATCAAACCTAAAAACTATGATTTGAGTAATCAAGTTTTTTCTGAAAGTACGGTTGGGTCCGAAGGTCTGCCACCATTTTCTATTTAAACTGGTAATAATGAGGAAAATGTGTTATATGAACATAAGAAAAATTGATTTTCTATGACTATTCAAATAATGTTGCCAGTTTGTGACATTTTATACAGATTTACTTGCTTCTGTTAAATCGCACAAGATGTTCTTTTGAACAATCTCAAGTCTTTCTGTAATAACATGAATCATCAGATTATTCCACAGGTTCTGCCAGCTCGAGTGCACACCGTCATTAAAGCTACAGTGGGCCATAACAAATACTAAAAAAAATCACATTTTTACTCCATTTGTTATACTGACAGCATGTTTTGAAATAAAAAAAAGGTTAATGTGAGGTATGAGGCTGAACAATAGCCATTTTAATATTAAAAAATAGATTATTCTTGTATTCTTTGTGTTTTTTAATAGTGGCCTAGTAAAAACACTATTGAACCCCACTGTATTAACTATTGAACCCCACTGTATGCCAGCCCTCAACATGTGCCATAGATTGAAACCCTTTTTTTGATATATTTTAAGTGAGGCGGAAACATTGTGTGACAGATACGCATTTTATTCAAATTGAAAGCAGGATGCTCAAATGCCTGGAAGACAATCTCCACAGGAGGCCGTTGTGTGTGATATGGTGATGCTGTGTTTCACATAATGAAGACAGTGAGGTTAGAGAACCAACTGACATTTTCATTGTCTGTCAAAGCACTATTATGCTGCTGTCTTTAGAGTTCACCAAAAATAGTGAGCCCCATAGTGTTCGCCTCCTCGAACCCGTGTTAGGTCCTCATCCTTATTCACTCGCTTTGATCTCCAAGATGCAGATGGCAAAAACAAGTATGAGTTTTAAACCCAAGAGAGAAAGTGGGGTCGCATGGGAAGGTGTTTTGACAAAAGTTTTAAAGTTAGAATAATGTTAACTCTGTATATATCTGTATATATCAAGAAAGGAACAGTCAAAGAAATGTTAAATTTCTCAAAGCCATAGGAACATTATTTATAATGAAAACCGTAGATGAGTTGTTTTAAGTATTGAAAAGCTACAGATTCCTGAAGCATTAATTATGAATCTGTCACGCTCAATACATCCTACGAGTGTACTGAAAGTACATCATAATGAAAGTAATACTTATATGATGGGTTTCATTAGCATTTTTTAATTTGCTTCCACTATCATTGCGACTGTAACTATCGTTCTGCAAGCCATTCCCAGATGCTCTATTCATGCCTTATTGATTCTCTAAAGCAAATCAATTTTTATGATATTAATTAAATGTAAAGATGAGACAGGAACATGTTGCCTTTTATAGATTCTCATGCAGAGGGAGAGGAAGCACTAATCGAACACACAATCTTAATAGCTGTCGGGACAGTAACAGAATGGCCATTATTGTTTTCCCCTTTAGGAATAGAGCTGATCTGTTCTATCTAAACTGATGAGGTCGGTTTATCCACTTGATCTTAAAAACATTTGATCTTAAAAGTATGAATTATTGCACCTATAGATAATATACACTGTGGGTAAAAAGGCATTAAAAATTGGTAATAAAGTCCATATTTCTAAAACAAATGTATTGAAACAAATTGTACATGTACTTTATGACATAGAAAAATGCTAAATTTTAACGTAAGCACTGATAGCATTGACCAGTTTCCTCAAATGGCCTCAAAAGTTATCTGGGATATTGCTAAGAACCTCTTGCGGCTGATGCCTGTACTATCGATAGTATGAAATCCTATTTACTACCGTCTGTTTAGACACTGTTTTCATCATGACTCCAGTGATACTACAAGTTCCATAGACAATTTTAATGCCTAGTTACTTTTCACCCACTCTTTAGATATAGACCTAACCCCCTGGTTAAAGATATCTTTGGTATATTATAAAACTTAGCATTTTTATTGTCACATTGATATCTTGATATTTTTCGGCAAGACCGTTTTACTGCTCACTCTGTTGTGGCTTCTTGACTTTTTGTGAGAGCAATTCAGCTCTCATAATTTGCATGTATATACTATATACGCTTATTATGTACAACCTCCCTTCAGTTTTAATTCCTATTCTAGTTTTAAGTCTTTAACTGTGGTAATGTTTTTGAATCGGGTAACACTATATTGAGGTAAAATCGATATGTACATTTCTCAAACTCTTCTCTATTCTTTATTGCTGTTTATTTTCCTGCATGTAAGTGTGCTGGGTCAATTGATTATAATACATATTAGATGTGGAGATGTGTGCAGGAGAAACAATACCTCTCATTTAAACAGCCCCAGTCACCGCAATCAGCCGCGACTCTCACATCCTGAGCAACTGCCACACTGCAGCACTCTCTGATTACAGCTAAATGCACACAGGCAGGAGTCTAATTTGCCCTTATTATTCCGACTCTTTCCCTTCTTCTTCTTGTTTTCCACTTCACTGCTTTTGTTTAAAAACGCACAATTGAGAGCGAAGACGCTGTGGCGATGAACCGAATGTTTCACACCAGACATTTTCCTTGTTGTTGTTGTTGTTGTCGTTATCAGAACTGACATGACTGTTAAAAATTGTAATAACGCGAAGATCTAGATATTGGACGATGCTTCCACGTATCTTCAGCTCTATATATCTGCCATCAGATTTCTCTTAATTTAACTTTGGGCCCAGACATCTGCGCCACATTTTGTATGCAGTTGCGTAACACGTTCCCCTGCTTATGCCACAAATAAACACATCCATTACAGAAACGGCAGCTACCCACGCACAAACACACATTGCACAATGTTTGTTTGTTCTTCCTCATTAGATTTGTATCATTCGCCTCCCCTGTGTCAATTACTCCATTCAGAACATCCTGCTGTGCTTGTGTTAGACCTCACGTTTTTGCATACCCAGAGATTTGAGTTGTGGCATAAAGTCAGGTCTGCATTGCAGCTTATTGTGGCTGAGAACTGTTCACTTACAGTGAATGGGCATATCTGATTGACATGTAAAGCGGCCAATCACAGTTGTGTTTTTACAGGGTACGTGCCTTTTTGGGGGTTGGGGTTTATCTGAGCTAAATTAATCTAAATATAATAACATGTTTTGCGACAGTGCTTTTAAATAATAGAGACATACATTTTCTGTAAGAACATTTGCATGCTGTGCTTCACCTCAGTATAATGCCACTCATTTAAGGTCCACCATGTTAAATGAAAAACAATTATCGTCAGCTATCAAACTCTGGTTTGTGCGCAATGGTTGTGAGCAATGTTGCTGTTATTATGCAGAATCCACAGGTTTAGTTCTGCAGTATTGTAGGATTAACCTGAAGGACAGTCTGTTGCTGATGTCTGCAGGAAAAGCCTCAACAAGCTGCATGATGTTGTGAACTAGATGTTGGCGCACACACAATATTTCTTATCTAATGCGCCGCGAGGAGGATCTCCCCGTGAGTCCAAACGCTTCGGTTGCATTGAAGCACAAGACATGCATAAGCGGTTTTGTGCCGATCTGTATCAGAGCTTTTCTTATGAGGATTGTTAGTTTTATATCATTAAAGATTATTGTTATTCAGGTCTCATAAAACTCTACCCACTTACTAGGCGATTCATGAAACTGGTGAATTTGCACATGCCTGATTTTCAGGCACACTGTTACTACTAGAAGTTAAACCAGCCAATCAGATTGTGCCTCTTTAATATGCAATGTGCTTTAGGCGGTCAGTGAATAAACTGTGGTCGGTCTGTGGCTCAAACCAGGTCTTCTCCGACCTCCTAGTTATATGTGTTTATGATTTTAAACTTTTTATGTTTAAATACAGGAATGTGGTAATCAGCAAACACTTTAACAAAGATTGATTAGCATGAGTTCTTCTTTCTGTTTTTAAGAGTCTTCATTTTACTTCACATCTGTACTTGTTTAATCCTTACGAGATGTTAAAGAAGCATGGGTGGAGGAGGAAGACGAGTAAGGCAGAGAGGCGGCTATTGCACCGGGGTGTGTGACTGACAGGTACGCCTTAGACACACTCAGGCTGAATTTCAAAAGTGAGGCATTATTCCGAAAGCAGAAGGTACACCAGACCTTCCTGTGCCCTTGGGTACACAGCACTTTCAAAATAAGAAGAGAGAGAGAGAAGCAGATTATGAAAATCCACAACTTTTCACAGTGTTGCTTATTGATTCAATGCTTTATGAGAACTGAGGTTTGAATGATCTGAAAATAACAGTTTTGGCAGGGTCCTCAATATTCTGTTTGCCGTGTAAGGTCATAAATCAGACATCAGTAGAGTATGATGAAGAATTCCATCATACACTATTTGCTGAATGTCAAAAGCAGAACTTTCTGTTTTTCGGAGACTGCATCTGCTTCCTTTTTTTGCCAGATTTGTATGGGTGCTCTGCATCACCCCATGGTCCAATGAGTTCTGTAGCTAGTAAGCTATACTACAGAGGATCTCAGTGGGGCCACTTCATTAGTGTGTTCCCATTTGATAGGTTTTAAGGGTTTTCATGCTTTGTTATTTATGAGGATATTTTGCTATAGATTTATGGGGATCTTTTGTTAGCAGTACAAAAAATGAAGCAATTGTGAAGAAACCGTAAACTAGGCATAGAAAGATTTAGACTTAAGAAAGATTCAGAATTAAACCTTACATAAATTGCGAAATGGAAAATTTAATAGAATTTGTATTTGTATAGAACTTGTGTGACAAAACTTTTGATAATTGTTGAGCTTAATGTTTGGTGAAAGTCATTATTTATGGCCAAACCTTGAATATTAACTTCATGTAAGGTTCCTGTAAAATACAGTACTGCCATTTAACATTTTTCAAATAACTCCTAAGATAGGCCAGGGGAAAGTCACAGTGGAGTACTTAGGGACTCGGGGTGTACGGCAACAATAAAGCATTGAATCTGAATACAATGTCAGCATCAATAGATCTTTTGCTTGTGTACTATTGAGCACTATTGTTGAGTTCACTATTTCCCTATAGTGCTGTTTGGTGCATCACAGTGTCTCCATTATAACACCAATGTCTCTATTCATAACCATCTTCAGGTTTGCTGATTCATGGGGATAAGCAAGAATCAATTAAAAACAGTGATAGCTTACTTAAGCCATACTGATGGATATTGAATATGCAAAAATAGGAAGACTGTATATTTACATTTGAGAAACCACAGAGTTAATTTCCATAAGTAATATCAGAATTTCTGCTCGCTCTACTAGCACATACACAGATGTCGTCTTGTGCACTGACAGTGTCACGCATCGATTTGACACCATTAGCGATGAGAAATGTGAATATACATGAGATCCACTCAGATGTTTCAAGTGTAAATGCTTGTTCACTGATGAGGAACCGGAAACCAATTTCGACTTCTCGCTTGTTTAAGACGCTGGATTTTGTGTTGCGCGTGTGGGCGGGTGTGCTTTTGATGTGGCATCTCTGGGGAGCTGCTGGGTTTAATTGTGAAGGCCTGGTGCTATCTGTGCTTACCATCACGCTCGGTCTGTCACAGTTTTGATATGCGCTAGTTTACCAATAAAAACAAATCCATCGCGTTCCATCCTGACTCGCGTAAATCAAAACGTGGCTCATTGGACGTGGCGCGTTTAGCGTGTAGCATTAGCGCTGATGCTGTTTTCTTTATTGTAGGAACGTGTTAGTTTTCAGACTTTATGATAGCGGTGTGCGTCTCCAGTGAATACTGTACTGCTGAATCAATAACAAATTATAGTTCTGCCAAGCCTCTAGATATTCTGTTAGGCGAGAGCAATATTAAAACAGCTCGAGGTCTTCTTTAGGATCATGGTCAAAATGAACAACAAAACCCTTTAGAATGAGAAACAAGATAACTAACACCACATGAAAATACATTTAGCACCCTTGTGACCACACAGGGTATTTTTTGCTAGTGTAGTGTAGCATTGCCATAATACATTATCAGTGTTTGGTGTAATAGTTATAGTTAGTTATATGTTGTATCAAAATTATATTCAAGAATCAAGGATGAGTATCATCAGCATCTCCATGACTTCCGAGACCCCATTCTAGGTGCAGCCAAGTAAAGCCCTGTTTTTCCCTAGAATTGTTTCCTTTACTGAAAGAGGCATTTTATTAACACAACAGGCCCATAAATCCATTCAAGCTAGCAGCATAAAGGTTGTGGGTTTGATTCCCAGGAAAATGCTGAAAATGTATACAATGAATGCACTGTAAGTCACTTTGGATAAAAGCGTCTACCAAATGCATAAGTGTCAATGTAAAAAGACTGTTTCAATTCAGATGTGAAACCAAATTTCTCTCCAGAACTGTGGGGACTGATTGTTGTGTCCTGTGCATGCCCATTGCATTCAAACCTTAAACCGAGGACCTAATGTACCTCTTATGAGTGACAGTAGCTTAGCTGTAAGCAATAGGATTATGGCAACACGTAGGCTTCATTTGCATGCATTTCAGACCACTGAAGCCATTACCTTACACACTGCTATCTGCCGCTGCTCTTGATCTGCCTGAATGACTCCTTCCGTTCCAAGGTTAATGTAGACACAGTGTTTGGAACAGTGAATAAGGCTGATAATGCACTGGAAAACATCCAGGGGCCAGAGTCAAGTGTCATGCCCCATCTGCATTAAGAACCTCATCAGCACGATGGAACAGCACTTTACATTCATTCTCGCTTTGCTGTCGGCGCACTCGTGAATGTCTAAAATGTAGCGCTGCTTAGTTTCACGCCCGTACAGCAACTAGTGTGGAAAACTCTATTCTACGACTATTAATATCTGTCACTCAACTGTGCATCTTAAGTCAACCGTCCTTGTTGCACGCCGTATGATGGGATACAGTCCATTTTAGCAGCCACTTGAGGGCAAAAAGACACTTTTGAGTCTTGTTTGTCCTGTCATTGGGAGGTGAGGTAGAGTGTTTTGGATGAAGAACATAACAAACCTTTCGCGAATCCCGAATCAAGAACCTAACTAAGACACAGAAATGCTCTTAGCAAGAGCGTGCAAACTTGGCCGTTTTAATGTGAAGGAGGTTCATTGAGGCAACACTCACCTACTAGATTGTAAGACGTAATTTAAAAGTCGAATGGCTATTTAAGTTTAGCACCTTTTAAATGGAGCCTCAGTCTTCCAGTATGACTGCAATATAAGCTTCAACAAATTAATGCTGTCAGTCAGCAGGTAAGATGTGGATCCTGTTTTCTGTGCTCTGATTGGTCATGTCTCGAATGTTTTGACGTCACATCAAAGGTGATTCTGGGACATGGACGTGACATCTCATATCCTGAATTTGATCACATTTTATATAATGAATTTCTCTGCATTAAAGAAATGTGCTGGAGTTAATTTAATTTTTCAGTTAATTTAATTAATCTTTGTCATAACAACAATTTATAATTTAATATTCTATTAACGTCAGAAGCTTTGTAAAGATTTGTGCATCTCAAGTTTTTTATATGTTGACAATGAATGTCTAAGATCTATGAATACTAATAAGATCGTGTTTTATTGTCTAAATTACCAAGACTGTGAGGTCACAATTTAAACTTGAAAATCATTTTAAACTTTCCAATTGAAGTCAATAACAGCCAAGTAATAATAAAAAATGAAATTTGAAAATGCAGTCCTGCTTTTATCTTCAAAAGGAATTTTCATTTCGTGCTGAAAAACCCATTTATGTCTCATTTTAGTCGACTTCTGTACACTGTACCAATACAAATATAAACTTATGAACAAAACTCTTAAATTGCTATTCAAGGTGAGATGCTGCTGTTTATAACTGAGACTGAAATGTATTTGAAGTCTTGGATATTGTTTACAGAATTTTGTGGTTATTTTACTGCAATGTAATTGACGAATAATATAGCAGTATTGCAGATAGACACAAGGCCGTTTTAAGGGCTTGGCCAGTGGACATAGCTGCCCCAAGGCTTTCCCCAGGTGTTATAAGCCCAGAGGGCAGCCTGCAACCACCAGTGTCCTTTGCAGATGATATTGGCTGGCATGAAACATGTCATTAAATGCAATTCCAAGCACCAAATGGATCAATGAGATAAGAATAATGACAGATGATCATTATGTTCCTTCTGTTCTTCATTACAGTACATGATTTTCTCAGCCATGGTAGACCGGCAATGTTCTTTTTGTTAGATTAGAGCTTTTTATTTCTTCCCAGCAATGTTCAAAAGATTACATACCACGTGATGCATGATCATTAGCACACCTACACGAGTCTGCGACTGCAGATGTCTGCTGAATCTGCACCAACAGTACTCTAATACAAAAACCTTCTACAAAATTAAAGTTCTACAAATCATTGCCCCCTTGTGTTATCATTTATTAAGTGTAATAGTTAATTAAATTATACTTTTAGCTACCAGTACCAGTACGGTTGTACTGCTGTCAGCTGCATTTTCCATCTATCTACAAAATTCCCTGTATTTTCCGTCAGAATCAGCATATAAATTGTGGAAAACTCAGATTCAGTTTAGGTCTACTCATTTAAAGATTATGTACTCTATGTTAAAATATTCATAAAAAAAAGAGTAAAAATTGTGGCTTTGAGGCACAACATATCTGTGCTTGGGAAATCTCTTCCTGCCCTCAGCAACACTGGCTCTACCAATGGCATGAGGGGTGGGGCGGGACTATCGGCAATGCTGTTTGGTGACACTAGTGGCAATGAAATAATACATTTTGCCTTAAAGTGTTTATGAAAAGACACTGATGTCACATGTCACCTAACAATGTAATGAGAAGAAGTTTCCTGTTACTTGACATACATGATTTGCATATGCATTTCTCTGTGGATGTATTTCTGTCTCGTGTAGCTTCCATTATTTTAAAGAGTCAAGATTCATGGGGAGATTCTCAGTACTCTCTAAAATACTTAACATTTTTACGTAAGTGTGTTACAGCATTAAGCAGAATGATTAACCTTGACCATTATTTTAAGTCTTTTTGAAAGCCTGAGTTACATCACAAGGTCTTCACAAGCAAATCACTGTAAATCTATGAAGGAATGTTTTCCAAAGCAAGCATGGATGCACAAATGAAGCATGGTTAATACAACAGCAAATAAATATTGTGACAAGATCAAGCCGAGAGACTTGACCAAATCCCTTGATCTACTCGAGGGCTGTGGTGACAGATCTATTTCTGCACACTGAGACAAACTAAAGCTCCATGATGTACAAACGGCCTCTGCCCCAACGGGTTCAGCTAGAAGGGATTAAAAAGGGTTATATATTTATTTATCTGTAAAAAAATAAAGGCATATTTGGATTACACATCCCTAGCCTGTGAAAAGGTCAGGAGGGAAAAAGACGGAGAAGAAAAGATTAAGGATGTACTGTCAAAGTAAACCTGCTGAACCAAACTGATTTCAGTTAGACAGTTTTATCGAAGTTCTGATCCACCAGAGAAAAGACATATGCAGTCGTCCTATATTCCGCATGGATTCACTGATTTTGTGACAACCGTATTTCCTTATGTTTACTTTTTCCATTTAAAAAACAGTGACTTTAGTTCCTGGAATTTGTTCCGCTAGCAGAAAGAAATGTTTATATCGCAGGCATATTTTAAAGTTAAACAGGCAGAATGCATTCCTACAGCATACGCCTTTGCTCAGGGACATACGCTGCTTCACTCCCTACATAGACAGCTACCCTTAAAGACCATAACAAAAATGGCTGATTTGGAACACCATACAGCAAATACACAAATGGCATGTAAGAGACTTCAATAGTTTTTTTTATTTTGTTTGTTTTTCATTTACATTTTTAATGAATTTCAATATAGGTGGAAGCTTGAATAATGGCATGCTACTGTAGTAAAAATAGCAACAAATATTAGGCAATTACTTTTATTTATATTAATCATATAAATGCAGCACAGTAGGTTTAATGTCTCCTCAGTTTACATTCTATGTAACTTCAGTGCAATATAGGTCATGACTATCAGACTAAGTCACCAAGACGACTAATCCTGAGGTTTAGCCTCCAGGGCTTTGATGTGATGCAGAAAATGGTTGTGAGTGGTGTGTTATGTGCAGGATGCCAGAGTGCACATGAATCCTGCTCTTGTAATGCAGGCTCAGGTAATGGCAAAGCAGTTTGCCCCCAGCATCAAAGCACTTATACTGTGCAGTGAGATCTCTGCTGCTTGAGAGCATTGCTAGAGCTGGAGAACCGTGCAAGCACCAAGCACTGTTTTTCTCTGACATGTGACATCAAAGCAAGTACACGATAGTTCCAAGCTCCGAGCTTACATCATGAAATAAAATATATATGTGTGTGTGCCTACAGGAGAGTCATAGCATTGCATGTTATTTTTTATTGCACTCTAGAAACCACAGCTAACAGAAAGTAATGTACTGTAACAGACAGTTTTGCGATGAAACATTTTATTTTTCCTTTTAATACATACAGAAAGTAGAAATTTGAAGGAACGTTATTTGGGGCGAGAGAGGGTGAGTACGATTCAGGTGCAAAGGAGGATGGATTCAAACCTACATCTCTAGCATGAGCACCATGGCTCAACGTGTGTGAAGATCTGTTTTCCATGTTTTGCGTCTGCAGCATGTCAGCTTTGCAGTAGGGAAGCTTTGATGGGCCTGTGGCTCTAGGCAGAAAATAAAGTGATTTCATTAATTGAATATTTCGGCCATAAATTACAAACGTTTTTTGGAAGTGGACGATTAAGAACTATTACAAACTTAATTGTCATGAAATCTAATTTAAACAAGGAGATAAATTAATTACCATTTGGATGTAAATGTGGTCTATTTACATCCAAATGGTAGTTAATTTACATGGAACCAAAACTTTGAAGTGTAGCTATAAACTGCCTGAATTGTTTGGATATAGCCACACTTAAAATGCGTAAAGCCCAACCACTCTTTCATTCAAATAATAGGTGAGCAGTTATTTATTTTATGTTGCATCAGAAAAACCTTCATTCCAAAAGACTGGAATGCAGGCTCTGTAGGGAGCTTTAAACATGCTTTATTACATATTACATATTCATATTCATTACATATAACATTCAGTTATGCATGCAGTGTGAATACCTAAACTTGCAACATTTACGTGCTGCAGAGCAAGTTGTAAATTAACCCTAAACTGCAGCTCTACCTTAAAATAAAGCATATACGCAATAAAAGCTATAGAATGCTAATAAAATCATTTTGTAATTTCTGTAGAGGGCACAAAGCACACCTCTGTTTTTCTACATTCAGAGACGTTAGGAAATACATGTACAGTATGTTGCAAAAAGTTTGATTGCTCTGTGTGTATAAAATCCGCCTTCATGGTTGTTTGGGATATTGTAGTGTAGTATTTCAGTACATGTCCAATGTACTCCCGGGTGAACTTGACAGAGGTCAAGTCCCTGGGAAATTCTGTGGTAATGAGCCCATGTATTCTGGTATCTGACAAATTACCCTCACTGTGTGTGAGATTTCATAGCATGCCTTCTGACCTGTGAAACCACAGATCAAAAGCACAGGAAAGGGAAGGGGAGGCCCTGGAAAAGACAAAACATGCGTGCTGTTCAAACTTATTCTTTTAAATTGAGAACTTCAAAAATATTGCATAACTGTCAATATTTTACTAAGCAAAACATTTTAATTAGGGTCTTTCATCAAGTAAAACATTTCATCAATATAATTACAGGATACACTGATAAATTGCAAATAATCTCACAAATAAATATTTGTTGAGATCTTGCAGCTCTGCATGAAGATGATGCTGCATTATTTGGCATGTAAATCGTTAAATAAACATTGAAAAATGTGGATTTTGGAATATTAGACATTAGCTCTTAGTGGCGTACAGACAATAAATCTGTTTGGCAGCCAGATTTTTTTCATTTGTGCTGCATGCTTTCAGTAAGTGTGCATCTGCGGGTCAGTAAATAAAAATGTTTTTTTTATTGTTATAGTTAATTATCTTCAAATTGACAAGTTAAAGCAGCCTTTATTGTAATGATTGATTATGAAAAATTGTGTGTGATTCAATTCATAGTCATTGATATAATTTATGTATCTGTTATAGAAACACTAAATATAGGGTCTCAGTGTTAGCACACATGGTTTTAGCCATTGGGTGCGTGGGTTAGAGTTTTGACTTGCAGTCATTTCCTGTTCTTGTTTATAATTTTTCTCCCTTTCTATACTGTTGCCTGTTTAAAAAAAAAGAGTAGCAGAAGCACTGAAACAGTTTCTGAGTATTTACAAAACTTCGGAAACATTCTTATTTTGAATAATTGCACAGAACTGTTTTCCTTTTGTATAATTTGATTTTTCCTTTAAAATCTGGTTCAGATAGTTTTCAATGTCAATGGCTGATGACAGCACGAAAGAAAATGCTTGACAATCAGTTTGCTTCTGGGCATTACCCAAGACTCATAAAAGATTCATAAAGGATTAAATAAGAACTATGAATAATGTGTTGAAGTGAGGCATTGTGTAACAGCTTCCCATAACGGCACTTGAGCGATGGCTTTTAGTGCTGGATCATTAATGGAAACTGGATTATACATAAAAAACAGAATGGTGTTGAATGCAACTGCGTGTTTGCTAAACTTAAAGGGGTCAGGTCATAAATAATCATAATTTCTTTGTACTTATTAAAAACACACTGTACTACAGGTTTCAGAACTTTCTAAGCAGTTAAAAATAAATACTTATATAAATAATAAATAAATACAAACTGACTCTTTTAGGTTAATGTACCTGACTCAAAAAAACTGCACAAGCCTTAACACAATTTATTTTAATTCAGGACATCTATCATGTAAAACATTTAATCAATAATCAATATTACAGGATACACAGGTGAATTAAATGCAAATTAAAAACGATAGGGGATAGTCTTGAACTATGTTTTTGGTAAGAAAAAACATCTTAATTATATTGTAACTTACTTATAGTATAACATTATATATATATATTGTCACGGGTGAAGAATCACACGACACGATAAGCTGTGAAAAAAGGTCCCCGGAGGGCGTGTTTAATTATACAGACGTGCGCAGTGTGGG
>JAZGTJ010006404.1:0-25019 GCA_036877575.1 Botia almorhae | reverse complement strand
AATTTTTTCAAAAAAATGTGCAAATATGGTTGACATTATAATGCAATGAAGTTATAAAGGTATAAAGAATATCTGTATGAAATCATCAGAAGGATAGAGAGACAGAGAGAGAGAGAATAGGAAAGAAATTAAGCTGTCTTGTCTGTAGCATGAACAGAAAAGGTCCACAATTGTTCTTGATGACAGTAGCACTGATGATGGCATTTGATGATTCAATTGTCCTTATCTAAATTTAATTTTACATTCATTACTGTTATCTTAATTAGCCATTCGTCTCTGTTATCCCCATTTGTCTCCCCAACATACTCTGCAT
The DNA here is from genome assembly GCA_036877575.1 of Botia almorhae. Lineage (NCBI taxonomy): Eukaryota > Metazoa > Chordata > Actinopteri > Cypriniformes > Botiidae > Botia > Botia almorhae. The sequence continues at coordinate 24,706 of JAZGTJ010006404.1, read as the reverse complement.
TTAGGTAATGAAGTGTTCTTAACGAGCTCATGGTTTGCTTAATTAAAACATCTTTCCTTTTGTTTTGAAAAACCTTGAGCTAACTTTGAGCGCTGGATATCCGTAGCAACTTCCTGCCAAAATGACAACTTTGTTTAAAGAGCGTCGTGCTGCTCTGATAACCCCATATTTTAGTTTAAAACGACAATTAAGTGAATTCTGTCACTCATGTTTTGAATTTTTTTAAAAAGACAGACATACAGTTTTTAGACTAAAAATTTATAAAATGTTACAAAGCTGTTTTTTCACGTTTTCAAAGTGTGTTTATGCTTTGTTTTTTTAAATAAACGGTACATTTATGCTTGGATATATTATAATGCAATGCAATGATATTCATTCATATACATTTTAAGTGTGGTTTAGGTTTTGGGGCCATGGTTTATGTATTTCGGTGTGACCATAGCAAATGAACAGAACCTGATATATGTTCCTTTCGCAGTGTCTTCTAAACCAGCCAAGTTAAACCAGCAGATGCTAAAGGAGGAAGGAACACTGACAAGCTATTTTCTGCTAGCTCCACCAACATCTCCGGATCAGGTGAAGAGACCAAAGGAGGGACACTGGAGGTCATTATGGGTGAAGGCAGACACACAGAGCCAGAACACAGCTTTGACTTTAGCTTTGGAGAGCAGTCACCCCAGACTGACCCTTCTCTGTCCAGATATAAGGGCCCACAAAGGTGGGCTGCACATCCCCGGAACCAGCCGCCCTCTCCATGCTCACTGCATCCTGTCAGAGAGGAATCTGATACTCACTCACAGTTTGCAAATAAAAGCAGGGCTGGAAAGAGGGCTACCTGCAGGGTTATACAGCGGCGAGAAAACCCTGCAATGCATGTGCTATATCATTCTGACACAGAGGTACAGGCTAAAGGGGCCGTTAAGGGAATGTGTGTATGTGTGTGAGAGGGGGTAATCTTAAGTGCTAAAGCCACATTTATTATATTATATTATATTAATATTATATTAATCTAGTATAATCTAAATATATGCATTGATAATCTAATATAATCAAAAACTCTGTGTGTGTGTGTGTGTGTGTGTGTGTGTATACATATATATGTCCAAAGCTATATAATATACAACAAACAGTTATATTAAGGAATGTAAAAATGCACTGGAAAATTTCCATGGTCGCTTAAGGAATCATTCAGCTTAGTATTCTTTACACCCTTAACTAAAATCTTTCTAGGTCATCTCCTGGTGATTTAAAACCTTTTAGGACTGGTATTTTAAAAGTAACTCTCATTAAAATGTTAAAAAGTCGCCTATTCTCAGCCTGAGATCTACAACCAATGCGCAAGATGTACTTTACGGTCATTAAGATTCCACATGCAGGATTTCTGTGCTCACCGTGTGGAGCAGCATTCCAGCCGTTTAGCTGCGTGTGCTAGAATGATTAGGAGCTGTGCTGGAGCAGGTAGGCTGTGTTTTAAAGGAAGTTATTTGTTCAGGCAGACTGGAAACGTGGAATAATGGAAACCCGAGCGTTCTCTTCAGATGACCCTGCAGATAGAGTCCGACCTGAAAACTCCACAATGGTAAACTTTGTGCTTTCAGTGGCACACGTGTGGAGACGAAATACTGTTACCGAGCTTGAAAAAAACTCCCACAGATGAAAGTGTGACAGAAATACCCACAGAAGCGTAAACGCTGGAGGTCTGCGAGTCCACTGAACTTAAGATTCAGTTGGTTTTTACAGGAAGAACGTGAGAGCTCTGATCTCATTTTCAAATTAATTTGTTCGTTTACGGCTGACAATGATTTTCTCAACTATGGTTAATAATCAATTGGTTAGCGACTTTACTGGGTTAGCTTATTAAAAAAGCCTGGAATGTAAGAGAAATAGTAAATAAATAATAAAGTAAGTAAATAAAATAATAGAAATAGAATGGAAATAAATAAAAATCTACCTCATATACACATAAAATAGGTGTCCAGTGACCATTGTGAGAAGGTGCTAAAAGTATATATACTAAATGTATACATATATAAACATAAATGTTTGTGTGTGTTTGTATGCATTTATATATGTATGTATGTAGATCTATTTGTTTGTTATCCATGTTTTATATCCCTAAGTCTACCTGCAGTAAATGAATAACATATTCATGGAATAGTCAAAAGAATTCCAAGAGTATATGAACACATCTATTCATTGTGTAAACAGGTTTTGTTGTAAGCTCATTAGCAGCTGAATTTCAAACACACAGACTGCAGTAGTCAGCTGTCAGCAGCCATTCAAAGTCATTCTCCGTTCTGACACAAAGCACTGCGGTCATTAGCTCACTGCTCACAAGTTTGTGCACGGGGAGACAGGCAACATATTTTCCTGCAACAATTCAAAGCTCTTTTCCTGTTACGAATCAATTACCCATGTGTGCAGCTACCCATATGCCATTTAAGAAAAGTGGAAGCAATTACTTGAAACAGTTTAAGTGACTCCATGCGTACAACAGCCATGAATAATATTAATAAACCCGGCAAAGGCCGCGCTTTAAAAGGCTCTCTGGATTCTGCTGTAAATCTTCGACGTATGTCTTCACAGGACCTAATTTAAGAAAACCTTCTGATGGTAAATAAAGTGCTTTTTGTTTTATTTATTTTCTTGTTTAACATAACTGTCATGTCTATAAACCTGAGAGAGATTTTCAGGGGGTCCATTTTATTTCACTCCAGCTTTCCTACTGAATAAGGAGTCACTATTTCTCCCGCTCTGTGATTTAAAGAAATGATGCGTGAATGAGGGCCATAAACAGAAGAAAAGGAGAAAGATCTACAAAATCACACAAGTTTGACTCTGAATGGCTGTCTGTCCTGCTGAAAATAACGCCTCACTGTGGCTTCTGGACTAACTAAACTATTAAGAGTATTTCACTGGAAAGCTGTGCTGGTGGAGCAGACTGAAGTCTGCATCAGTGTGGCCTTTAAAACTGCTCCCTTCTGAAACATAACATGACTAATGAGAGACGTCTCTGTGCTCCTGTGAAAGTGCACATCAGGAACAGCATTTGGGACAGGGCCATCGTTTTTGTGCATTTTCATGTAGCTCAGTGGTTAGAGCATGGCGTTAACCACGCCAAGGTCATGGGTTTGACCCCAGGGATTACACATTCTCAGAAACAATGTATAGTATAATGCAATGTGAGTCGCTTTGGATAAAAGCGTCTGCCAAATGCCTAAATGTAAATGTTTTGTAATAGTTCCAAGGAAAACATCTCAAAATCTGAAACATGTTTTTATCCTTAGATCTTTTAAAGACATTTCATGATTTCTCCAGATTCCCTACTAGATATTTCTAGGGACAGTTCTACATTGTTTATACAGTTTTGTGTGATGTCACTGCCAGAAACTTCTGTAGCACACAGTACTTTACATTTTATAAATCAGCTTTGCATTGTGAAAATCAATAAACCAGATTTGACACCAAGCAGATCAGTTCCGTAATGTGTTTTTGTAAACGTTTACTTTGAGTGCTTCCTTCCTAGAAAGCAATTGAGTTTTATAAGGGGAGTTGTGGAGCTACATCCAAACTGAGGCCCTCTTGGCTTCATGACCACATGTTAGCGGTCAGCTTCAGCTAATGAAAGGTGTAATGTTGCATTATAACTCTACACATGGAAAACACAAGCGGAGGGTCTGAATTGTGCGGTTGGAGGACGTTTAACTAACGTTTCTTCATGTCTGCTTTTAACATGTCATATTTGGATAGTGGTGAGTTATCATTTTCTATTATTACTGTTAGAGATTTCAACACACAGCAACCCAAAGTATTACGCTTTGGACAACTCATTCCACACCATTTGTGCTACGGATGCCAAAACACATACTATACTTCTTACATTGAAGACGGGGCCTCAGCCAAATCTAGTGACCAGACTGTTACAGTGAACTGGAATCTGGCTCGTCTGACTCAGGGCCACCAACAATCGTCAATCATCACCATAGAAATTACTTAATACACATAAGCAAATACTGCAAAAAAGGAGAAAGCCGCACTCTAGTTATATGTACAGAACTACTAACAACACTAAACCTTAAACCTAGTTTAATTCTACAGTGAAATTTTACCCTTTTAGTAACAGCATAGCGAAGTCCAATCATGTTCATCTGTTTTGGATCATACAGAGCATACCGTACGTTATTCAGTCCGATTTTTACTCGTGAAATCGGTTGTCACCTCAGCGCACTGGTGTACTTCTGTGAAGTATTCATTGCTGTGTTGTGTCTCATCTCAGCGAGTCTATAAAGTCTTTGTCAAGTCTTTGAAACCCAGTACAGTTAAGTCCCCTGACAGCTATCTGCCAGAGCAGCAGTCTACTCACAGTCTGCGTTGAAAGAGGCGGATGGGACATTTGTCAACATTAAGCCCTCAGATAGCAAGGTCAGACATATTTCCACAGCAAGACTTTCCCTCTTAATTAAACAGCAATGCACAAAGGCAACGACGGACATTAAAGCCGCGCGGTGACGCGCGTTCAAACATCTGAACAGCTGGTAAATATGTATTTTTGCCTAATGGCCCAGAATTGAGCCAGCAGGCATGAGTGCGCACACTCACACTTAACTAGTCCCTCTGGAGTGAAATGAACAGCCATGCTGTCTGTCAGCAAAACATCTCTCATTGAGATAATCACCCAGCTTTTACATTACTGATTCAGTTAGCCGGACGGGCCAACAATGTCCAGCTGTATTCCAGACACATGGAATAGCATAAATATTATAATTATCTTTAACTATAGGAAGTATCCGTGTAGGAGAGATGCTTATTTATCTCATAAATATGTATCGAGAGGACATCAAAGGGAGACTGGAGGTAGCTGTCATGTGGGGACGTTGTCACAAGGGCTGTGTTTTAGCCCAACTGAATAAATGTGTTTTTTCTAACAATGGTTTGTTTGGTGGTGTTAGACATTTGGTTAAAACCTTTAAATGTAGCTCGTTTTAATTGTAATAATTGAATTTAAAACTGTATAATGAAAGATTCGGGCTCATGGGTTGAACTGTGTTATTGTGACCAATATTTATCACTGTCGGACAGGGGCAGGTTGTCACATGATGAAAAGCATGTAATAGACTTTCAAATGGCAGGCGCTTTTGTGACAACATGCCCCGCTGTTGAAAACCGCATGCAATGAATCATATTAGTTTTTCTGAGCGATAACAGTGGAAATGTTTCATCTTTACTCATTGGGGCCAAAACTGTGACAACTAGCCCCAGTCGTCCCCATATTAAATAACGTGCGCTTGAATTACTGTAGGATTTACCTACACATTATGATAAATGATATACACCACAAGCCCACCCGTTTCCCTGGTACAAGGTTGTTACAATTTCCGCCCAATTAGAAACAAAACCAGCTTCACGTTCTGTTCACGCATTCCAACATTTATGGGAGCTTTTGGGATCAGTTATCATTTCACAGAAACCTTGGGAACTTGCCCTCAAAACACACCAAACTTTCCAAAGGCACCGAATAATCTTTTCTACCCAAATAAAGTTAAACTTCTGCTCATTGGCGTCTGTATATGGTGGATACTAACAGTATTATTTTCACCTGTGCTATGATAATACACATGGGCATAGCTGGATATTATAGCAGGTCTCAAAGCACAATATCAACTCGCCCAGTCTGTCTGCAGGGCTTGTGTCCGGATACTCCTGCATAATTCACCTTCATAACAGCTGGATTTATCGAATCTCTGACATTGTGAGCGAGTTCAAACTTCAGAATCATTGTATAAGGAGACAAAGAAGAAATGTGGGGAAAACAGAGGGGTTACCTCACAGCTGATGTTGGTTCATGTTCCTGGGGTGTCCTGAGAGACAATCTACGCCATCCGATATCCTATGACAGACAGACACGGATCGCATGAGAATGAAGCTCACGAAAGCGTATCTGATAGTAAATGTGCTCTTCCTTTTACACAGTCAAACACACAAAGATGAGAGACCCTCCTAGTTACAGCTCTAAATTGGTCTGCAGGTCTCAAGGGCTGATGATGCTGTAGCCCCACCTGAGTACAGACTGATGTCACACACACACACACTTGAACTTGGGATTAATAACACACTCTCAAGTGTATATATGTACTGCATATGTTATGTTTGTGCAAAAGGAATAGAAAGGGGTAACCTACACTTTAAAATGTGTGCATTCCCAGCTAACAGGAAATGTTCGGAGAATGATGGCTAACATTCTTCAAAAGTTCCGTTGAAGTTATCAAAGCGTTCTTGAAGTAACATTAGTAGAATGTTTAATATTAGTAATATTACATATATCAAAAACATTATTCTTAGATTGTTGAAATGGTTTAATAACGTTACAGAATGTAAACATTTTTGAAAAATGTTTATATGTAAAGTGAAAAATGTTTTTGTATTATAATCAAGCAATAAAATGTAAATAATACAATGTATAAACTAGAACTTTCAAAATACCATTTTCAACGATTTTGTTACTTTTGATTGGAGAATGATAATTGCATTCAATAACGGCGCTATAAGCCAGAGAGGAGGTGGGTGTAATGTGTTGTGTGTGATGTTAGCCAGATTCTCCAGGTGAGAGCTGGTCCACAGGGCCAGTCTGTGTGGTGTGGGGGAGCTATGATTAGCATGAAAGTCAGACAGAATGAGTTCACAAGATTGTTTGTGTGTGTGTGTGTTCATTCACTCAAAATTATTGTGAGGGCACAATGTTGAGTGAGAAGTAATTATTTGCCTCAAATAAGGGTATTTTATGCCTTCAGAAACATTGAAATAAGAGGGAATACAAATGAATAATAAATATTTAATAAATAATAGACTGACAAAACAACACAATGTGCTTTGAAAAATGATTTGTTTGATAATGAGGGTGTATACAGGATAACAGGTATTTTTCCATATAAAAACCATAAACAAACAACATACATTTTAAAAAATAAACAATATATCTGTATATCAACGAGCTTATTTTCATTTTAGCATTGGGCTTTTCTTATTAAATTAGCAGGGCTATTTACACATCCAGGCTTTGAGAGATATTTTGATTAATGTGCAAGGCTTGGCCCTGATCCTTTTAATCAATGCAAGCTCATTTAAACGTTATAAAAATTTAATTTGGAACAAAAATAATAACAATATATTAGACGCTTTTTTCAACACAGTGGCAAGGAGAATTCTTTCCTTCAGGAAATGTTTACTGTGAAAAATCTACTGGTTACGTTACACATTTCGCCACAGTAAACAAACATATCATGACTGTCATGAAATGACAGAACAGTCTATTGCAAAAATTGCACAGCTATAAAACATCATTAAATCTTTATTAAACGGATTATTCCTGGAAATGAGAAATCTTAATGCTTTAATGCTTTAATGCTATTAAACAGAACAGTTTAAAATGAAACTTTTACAGAGTTTTTATGTATGGTTTCATTAAACACATACAGTATATTTTCCAGACACACACACAAACACGCACACACTTAATTCTCTCAGGGTAATTTCCTCTATCGATTGAATGCCTTACACGAGGTCATGGCCTCTCCTAAATCCAGGGTGAAAAGTCTTGGAGGAAATTGTTATTCTGATTGAAAATGTTTGGGATTTTTCACCACCCTCCCGATATTAACGTGAATTAGTGCGGCCGCAATAAACCAATGATGAATGGCGATATTTGCTCCCATAACTGTCCATCATTCCTGTGGTACACCCTGTAACCTTGACATGTAAACAGGAGGAAAAAGCTTGGCTCAACTAAATGCTGTCCTCATTCTGCAGGAAAGGGTATTTCTATGCACAAGCAGTGTAACCCGAGGTCATTCTATTTAGATCTCTTTAAAAAGCTGTCAGCCTGTGCAGAAAAGCATTTCCTTTTTAATGGATCATATCTGCCGTGTAAAAAAATGCCTGTCCTTCTCCACCTTAACTTTCAACCTTTACGAGACACGCAACAGGGCAGGCAATTTAAATTTAGATTTAACTTCACATGATTTGCTTGCTATTGCATTTTACCCATGATTCATTGGGGCAGCGGCCCTCGATGGACGCTCACCTGCCCCGTACGACTGAACAAATGACCTCAGAAATGAGTTCAAAATAACTTTGACATTCTTAATTCTGGTCTGCTGCTTAAAATCTGAAATGGATGAGTCCATATGCGAGTCATTAGAGAATAGCAGCGTATGAAACAAGAAAATGACTCAATATCCTTCTGTAGTCCATCCGGAGCAGTTGCTCTGTTTATTATTGCAGGAAGTCAGGCAATCAATGATGGGAAATAAGAGCTGCTTTAGGACTGCACTGTCATGTAACATGCTCTGTAGGTCTAATGAGGGACTGTTAGGGTTGTTACAGTGGCGTGTGTGTGTATTGAGAGTTCTTGTGATTAGTTCTTGTGGTTCCGATGAACACGTTTTAACGGTTCCACGACAGGCCGATATGAACACCGACGGTAACACTTTTGTTACCGGTATGGTTACCTACGGTAACCCTAATCCTAACATTATTACCTCCATATACCGTGCAACATTTTCTTCAAAGTTTTTTCTCATTTGTGTTTAACTGCAGAATTGTAAGTAAAATAAAATACACGTTTGGAACAACATCCCAGCTAACAATTTTAGGTTGTAATAACATTTCCTTAACATTTCCTTGTAATAACGCAATTTCCTTAACAAGTAACAAAAACATTAAAAGTGTTATTTTTAAATTATTAACGTCATTGCGTGATTACAAGAATGCTATTCAAACATTTTTTGTGTGATATTTTTAACATTCCACTAATTACTTAAAACTAAAATTTTTGATGTACGATATATAATATAAAAAAAATTCTAGAACGTTATTGCAAGGACTTTTTTGAGACTTTCCGAGAACGTTAACCAACATTGTAAGAACATTCCCTGTTAGTGGGGATATAGTGGGGAAATGCTTTTTATTTTGGGTGAACTGTCCCTTTAAATAAAACAGAAACTAAAATCTATTGATGGGAAGTTCTCAAGCAGATTTCAGTGGAAAAATAACGAATCCTGTCGAGAACACCGGTCACGCTCTCTCCAATCCCTCCACCTATGTCACAGGATATCCTAACACAGGAAGAGGCTAACCGTTGCCATGACAACAGTAGCATGAGTCACTGTAGTGTCCGACTGAGGACTTCCTGTACTGGACCCATCAGGCTTCAGTCGATGACCTCTTGTCAACGGAACAGCATGATAACCGGGGCCAATGTGTCCTCGTTCCTCCTACCGGCAAAGGGTGGAGATTTCACTGTTATCAATATTTATGACACTTGATCACCCTTTGTCACACAACGGGGTCTATTTTTAAAACCCAAGTAATAGTTATTTATCCAGAGAATCATGTTACTCAGAATCACCACAGTATAATCACAGCATCTGCTGTGACGCAGCAAAACAAGGGCGTGAACTGGAAGAGGAAGTCGTTGTGTCATGTGATGAAGACATGGAGGGAAATCAGGGAAGGAAAAGGAAGGCAGAGGTGTGTGTGTTCGTGAGTCACTGAGCATGTGCGTAATCAGTTCTGTACAACCTTCAACCTTGTGACTGTATATTTGACATTCTACGTAAATGAATCTAGAGCAGAAGGATGTTTCACTTAATACATCAACTAAGTTCTGACCTCATCAATGCATGGTGTGGAAAACCAGAATCCATATTTAACCATGTGGATAAATGGCGTTGATTGAAAACCTGATTTTCAGTAATCTGATTAACAGTTCTGAAAATCAACGCACTCAAAAATGTTACCCTCCTCGAATCCCTTTTGTGATCGGTCAGTTTTATGTGATCATCAATATATATCATTAATATGTCATTTTGCTGATGCTTTTATCCAAAGTGACTTACAACGTAAACATGCTTGTGCTTAGGTGTATATTTAAATTTGTTCTGCGGACACATACATTCTGCCCATGTATGAATGTTTTAATAAAACTAAAATGTTAGTTTGATTTTAAATGGCTGAACTGGAACACATAGCGAGTACAGTACACAGGTCTGGAGAATGTAGGATAAAGCACATGGCAGATAGATACAGAAGTGTAGAGAGGACAGCCCAGCTAACAATTTTAGGTTTCTGTAACATTTCCAATAAGTAACAAAAATTTTGGAAAAGTTATTTTTAAAGTTTTAGGAACGTTCAACATGTCCAGTTTTCTAGACATTGAATTAATGTTATTGCTTGGCTATAAAAACATTATCATATTTAATTCTGTAACTTTTTAAAACGTTCCACTAACTACTTAGGAATAACATTTTTGTTATGCGATATATAATGTTAAAAAAAGTTCTGGGCGTTTTTGATAACTTTCAAAGAACTTTTAGAGAACAGTAGACATTGTTCTGAGAATGCTGAGTGTAAGCTGGGAGAGGGCTGCAGATGAATGAACAGGCCTAATGCTTTATCCAGAGGAACATGGATGTTGTTGGCCACACACACACAGTAAGGCTGACTGACTGTCAATCATCCGGATTATTGTTCATATTCTGTACATTTTTGCATCAAAGACTCAACATACTTTAAAGGTGCACAATAGCCATGTGTGAAAAAGCAGTCTACCATACTACACTTAATATTTCAGCAGTATGCAGAACGCCATCTTGTCCACATTAGGTAAATTTGCTGTATGCATGGAATACTACAATCTGATCAGACTGTTAATATATTAAAACTTTCTTAGTATACTTATTTGAATTATTTTGTTCTCATTTGTTACTGCTGACTCCAACAGCACTGCTTAATTTCCTGTGTCCTTGTACTTCCTGTGTGTGTACGGCAAACAAACTTCAAAGTTCATCGGACTTGATTACTTTACATGTTAAATCCAGTTTTGGGTAAAAAAAACACAAAATGTCAAAAAATGTGGCAGTTCATTTAACAAACTGGAAACGGAAAATCAAGACAGGCGCTTTGCATTGTGGGATGCAAAATAGGCACCCCACTGTATTTACTGTAACTGCATTTAATGTCAGACAGCAGAGTGAGACTCAAGCGAATGAGGGGAAAGTTCACTGGAAATGTGGACCTCATAACTGAATGGTGAATTAGTGGAATGAGCTGTGGGAGATGGAAAACCAGTCCCAGGATACAAATTGCACTGTTATTGTTTTTAAATGAATAAGGTGTTTAAAAGGGGAGGGGTAAGACTCTCTCCCTCTCTCTCTCTCTTGAGAAAGTGCTGTATATTGCACAGGTGGCAGTAGTTAACAGCAGGGGTGAGTTGCTCTGTTTTCACACACTCTCTGTTTTTCTTTCTTCACTTCGTCTTCACTGGCCATAATGCAATGCAATGAATGAATAAATACGGTCCCATTATAATCAAATTAACTTTGTACCTTGCTAGTCCATGATTGTGATTCGTTCTAGTTCGTTCTCATTGTTTTGATGTCGTACAGTAGTTTTGTAGTTTAATGCTATTAAATGACTATTAAACTGCTGTGACATCACAATGAATAAAAACATCACATGACAATGATAAACTACATTAACAGAGTCCCAACATTCCCGAGTCAACACACAGCAAAACAATAACTGTAAACACGTACTATATTCATGCTGCAATGCATTCTGGGAGCTGGCCAACCCTCCATGTTCAATATGAAAATCTGTTCATTTGAAAGAATATTTTGTTGAAACGTGTTTTATGATTCAATGACTCAACAATCACTGTGTTCTGGATAAAATGTAGTTACTTGACACGGTGACCTGCTTCAATATGGTCCAGAAACAACAGAAAAGAAAAATGGACTGTTTTTCACAACTGTGTGGGTGATTGACTTTTAAGCAGGTGTTGCGGTGATGACTTTTACATAGACGGGAGAACACTGGTCTTTCTGTCTATCAGGAAAACGGTGGCGGTAAACAGCAGCAGTAAGGGTGGTAAAACTATTACACCAGTGTGTGTGTTGAGTGGGTGAAGAAGCACTAATGTTATTGTAGGAGCTCTTAGGTCATTAGCACTCAGTGGGATATCAGCAGGAGAGCTTTTTACAAGACCAACCCTAACACAGACACCTGAACTCAGACACAGGGATGACAACTGAGCGAGCAGCAGCCCGTGGATCTCTGTGTGGGAACAGGTCAGGCATTGCTGAGACTCAATGGAGATTCCATGTGGTCATCGCATTTGAAAAAAAGACACATTCCAGCCATTATTCGGAGATTCCGCGTTCTACACAATAGCTGTTTGTGGGTTTAAATGCAGTTAAAAGACACGGCAAAAGACAAGAATAAACAGAAACGTCATTAATATCCAATGTTGACTATAAAAGACAGAAAATCGTAGTTGTTACCTTAAGAATTACTCATAAAAATCTCTGGAATAGCTCACAAAATATAAATCCTTCTCATGTGCTCATATTTTCCCCATGAAACATCACAGGAGATATGCAAGGAATCTAGGTAGCTATTTTTTGTACAAGCACAGCTGCCCATTTTGGAGCTCCGCTTGGAGCATAAAGAACTTGTCTATACAACTTTATAAACATCATGTCTGTAGAACAACAGAAAGTTCAAAGTCTTCTGAACTTGTACGATAATCTCGTGTAAATCTACATTTAAAGAATTATTCACCAATAAGCTGTAAATTTAGCAGCATTTACTGTTTAAAATTAGCACAATGACATTTGACGCCATTGATGACAACACATGTATTGTAACAAAAGCTATTGTAAAAAGAAGCTATTTTAAAAACCCTATTTTAAGAAGACTTTTTGTTGGCCCTGCTTGAACCATAACAGCAGTTTAAATGAAATGAATAAATACTGGCAGAATTTTTCGTTTTTGGATGAACTGCACCTTTATGATTAAATGTAACAGTCAATTGACTTTCATGAGGAAGTCATCGATAATCAGTGTTGATTTAAGGGTTGTTGCGTCAGAGGCGCGTTAAATAAACACTGCGGGTTGAAGTCGATTTCAGAAAACTGCAACTGCTACATCTGGATCACTCGCTCGGATACATTTCAGTCAATTAAAACAGCCTGAAATGAGCTCCAGCACAACGGTGCCTGTCTCCACATCCACAGAACGTTTCCCTGACATTCACCATTCTCCTCACATCCTGCACGTATGCGTGTTTTCATCCGTCACGCCCGGCCCCAGCCACCAACATCTGCAGTCCTGAGGGACCTGCAAACACAATATAAACCTTTTTGGAACACGGGTCCCCGGGGACGGGCTACACTTTTGTCCATCAGACCCAGTTTCCTGAAGAGAAATCCTGAGGCCGGCCACCGAAACCCAATCTAAGTGCGGCCGAAGCACAGAGGAGCTCGCCTTCCCTCCCTCAGGATGCTTTCCTTCAGGGTGGTTAGGCCAGACGTCAACATTCAAAACTGCTTTTAACCTTCTGAGAATCATAGAGCAGAAACCTCAGAGGACATCATGAAACAACAGCCTGTGGTTCACATCATAGGGTGATTGTTTGGTTAGAGACATTTTGACTACTTGAAATAATCAAGCTGTTTCAGACTAGGTTTGATCTATGACATCGCAGTTATGACATGTTCTAGAATAGGCACTGATCAATCTTGTGATAACACTGATTTTAATTGATAAACAATAAAACAACAAGGAAACCAGCTGTCGATTATCTTTCATTTCTAAAAAATAAAAAATCCTTTATTAGTCTTTATCAAAGCTGAAATCCATAACTTTTGCCTCTATCGCCGTCTCTGTTTGAATGGAAAATTGCAAGTTACTTCACGGAGGTATGTTGTAGTCAAATGAAGCCAAACTGGCATTTTACAGGAAATCAGACCCAACAGCTCAAATTATAAACCCATTTCAACACTCATCTGTCACTGCTCAAGAACTGTTTTTTGTTCATTTTTAACCCAAAAACATTATGGATTGCAGCTTTAGGTTGAAAAAAAAATAAAGTTCAAAGCTACTATAATATTTTAAACTAAAATATTCAAAAATAATCAATCAATTAATGATTATCCAATGAAGATATATTTACAATATACCAAGTGCAAAGCTATAAACTAAAGCTATGCCAAGTAAGAAGAATGACAGCCAATAGAAAACAGCAGACCGCCATTCAGAAACCAAAAATGACCTATTAACTGCAGCTAAGATAATGTACCGCTTATAAACAACCTGAACCAGAGCAACTGACCAGCTGCAGGCCAGAACCTTGACTAATCAAAGCAATCTGGAAGAAAGATCAAGGAACCGTCCCGTTATAAATGAGAAAATATGGGCTGACACCCAACCTTCACTCTTTAAACAGCAACAAACAAAACAAGCCATCAAAAGAAAAGTTTAATGTCACATGATAAATATTATTATCCAGACAGAATCTTCCAGACGAGTGTCTGTGTGTCTTCAGAGTCGCTGGGATGGGAATAGCTCTGTCATACCAGTAAGAATATACAACCAAGTTTAAGTTACCAGTGCTAGGAACGGTCTGCCTAGTAATAAAACCCAATAATAACACATCTGAGTCACATAAGCACCGGTAATGATGACGCGTACCATCGTTACAGACAATAACTGAGCCATTATTTAGCAATGACAGGTGTACATTATAATCATAAATTATTCAACGCTGTATCTGCAGCTATGTATATCATGTTACAGGATTCCTACAGATGCAGAAACAATACACGTTATTTAACATTATTTACATTATTTAACATTATTTAACATTATAACACATCAAATAATTAACAAGCAAACCGTTTAACTTGCATATAATGAAATAAAATGTCACAAATTTTGCAGGCAAACTGCATTTGAAAATCGTTTGGCAAACAGTGATTTATGGCTGAGTAACACTCACTAAGCATCGCTGTTTTCACAACACCGTATGAATAAAACATTAGGAGATGTGTTTAGATAAATGAAACGCTGACTGTTTCTCCCGGTATTTGTTTTGTTGCATTGTCATAACCGCACGATCTTATATTACACGCGATTGTTGCTTGAGGTCATATATGCTGGTATCTGTGGCATATTTGACCTCTCTCTATGGGTACGTGCCCCCTCTGAAGATGACTTTTGGCAACCTGACACACTGGATGTGTCGGCTTAAAAACCATATTAATTACCAAGCAGACTCCTGAGTTCTGTTATTCAATACTTCCATCTCTCATCACTAAATGGTCTGCCATGCTCGCACACACACACACACACACATACACACACACAAACACACACACATACACACACACACTGCAGCCAAAAGCTAAACATTTCCACTGCTCTGTGACCTTTCCCAAAATACCATTATGGCAACCACAGGCTGCTTAGCATTAGCATACTACACCAAAATAAGTTCAGCCAAAAGCCTTTTACCTAAACATCAAATCTATAGCTAGCCACCATGGAAAACTACAGGGCAACTGAGAAGACCAAATACAAACCGTGAAGGAGACTTGATTCTGTCCAATATTAGACTGACATTGTCAGGAAAACAAGCCCACTGCTGTGATACTGAGCTACCAAAACCAGGTCTTGGTGTTTCAGAGACCAGGCAGTAAACTGGCGCCACATCCCATCACAAATACTGGAACCACAAATCTGTTATTATTTCCTTCAGGTCTTCCAAGAGAAATTACACCAAGGTTCATGTTTAAAGGTAATGACGAGCCGGGCCGCTCCTGTCCTTAGAGAGGGGAAACAAAACAATACAGATACAATGAAAGAGCCAGAAAATAAGAGCTTTTGCCTCCGCATGTAAATCAGAAAGTTTATTAAAACCAAATCAGATTGGCAAATGCTGATGTGTTTTTGTTTTGAATTCTGCACAACGCTGTTCCCAAATCAGGTGACATGGCAGGGTTGTGCACTGAAAGCTGATTGTACAAAATGTACAACTGTTTGGTTGCATATTTAACATTATACAAGAAGATTAAACAGGAAATGAGATGACGCCTTACTCGTGAACAAAACTACATTAACTTGCCAAATTACTCTGTTGTTTGGCAGCTATAAACAGCCTATGGTTTAACAACACAATTTAATTTAATTCTAAGAATTATTCATACTAATTTAATTAATGATAATCATAATTTAATAACTGTTAAAAATAACAACACTAGTATTGAACATATTTTATATATAATGCTACCGTGTTTTACAAAATATTGTTTATATGAGGTAAAGTGGCGCATTACAGATTAAAGATTAAAGGTTCGAATCCCGCATCAGGCGATGAATTATTGTGCCAATGGGTTGAGACACTTAACCCCAGATTGCTCAACAGATCAACTTTGTAATAAGTCTGTTTGGATCAAAGCATCTGCTAAATGACTTTACCATCAACACAACTTCTTGCATAGCCGTAAGACATGTCTTCACATGAGCTACAGGTCATTACTGATAGCAGGGTGAGAAACGCCAGCATGTTGTGGATGTTTGAGGAATGGTGGTCGATCAAAAGGAATGGGTTTAAACTTTCTGCTGTTTGAAGTGCAAGTAGTGGTGAGGAGTTCAGATAACTAGGTTTAGTTTGGCCTGATCTATTCTGGCGGCGACAGCAAAAAGCCCCGGGTGTTTACCCGAAGCAGGGCGTGTTTGGATTGGATGTCCTCATCGTCCTTCAGAACAAGCCTTTAAGACGACTGGATTTCCCCTCATTTCTTTCTGTGTTCACTATCATCTAGCAAAACTGATTTGCCAAGATTTTGTTTTTCTCCAATGAATCATGGACGTCCAAACAATTTAGTGCGTTATTCGTTATCTTAAAGCCCTTCAAACATGCACACAACAGCAGAACAAGTTGTGGATCTCCCCCTGGCCCAGTTTCCCCGAGTGTGTTAGACACGCGCGCGAGAGGCATCAGAGAGGCGCTCGCTCTCTGTGTGGTCTGTAAGACTAGACGAGCGTGTATCGGTCATACGTGCCTGACTCCGTTTCACATGGATCTAGTGACACTACACACAGCGTTCCTGTAGGGAGCTAATGACCGCTCTGATCTTTTGTTCTGTAAGTACATACACTCGCATGAATGACTGTAAAAGACTTCATTATAAAATTACTGGCACAGCTGCTCGAGAGTCCGTGCACTGCGCTGTGGTCAAATTCTGACAGCAAATACACTTATGGGGCAGTTCTGGCCTACTGGAGAGTTGGACTCTCTCAACTGAGGTGCCCTTGAGAAAGGCACCTTACCTCGAGTTGCCCCCCTGGCGTCGCACTGCTGTCCATTGCTGTAGTTGTGTGTCCCCAACTCACTACTTCAATGTGTGTGCACTAACTGGATGGGTTAAATGCAAAGGACAGATTCTGAGTAAGGTTTACCTCACTACAAATTTCTCCTCTTTTTAGCAATATGAAACTAGAGTTTACCTGAACATTTTCTAAAGAAAGGGGGGGTGTTGCTTTCCTAGAGCATTGCTAAGCAGTTGCTCAAGTTTAGTACCAGCTATAGCAATAAATATACTCACCTTACTTGCCACAAAAAAAATAATAAAAATAAACTGCTGTCATCATTTTAAGAGTGTGTTAACTGTCTTAATACTGCCAGTAAATAGTTACCGAATTTTGGTCCGGTAAATATGATACGATTTCATATTCTCATATATAGACGCCAATGTGTTTTACACATGTAAACAGAGGTCCATCTAAACCACGCCAGCAACATATACAGTTCGAACTGTAAGCGGAAAGCAGTACATTTTACAGCCTGTGAAATAATCTGCAACCATTAACAAAGATCAAATTAAGATGGACCAGGAGTGCTAAAGCCAGTGAAATCTACTCCAGACACATTCTGCATTGGATCACTCATATGAGCAGGTCGCTATAAATATGTACAGACATACACAGGTCTCCTTCGTTACTGCAAAGAACTC
This sequence comes from Botia almorhae, assembly GCA_036877575.1. Classification (NCBI taxonomy): domain Eukaryota; kingdom Metazoa; phylum Chordata; class Actinopteri; order Cypriniformes; family Botiidae; genus Botia; species Botia almorhae. The sequence goes on along the minus strand of JAZGTJ010006404.1, from coordinate 6,854 downwards.
GGGTGCGAGGATGGTGTAGACAGTCTGTCACTGGCTGCTGATTGGACGTCTTCATGTAGACAGGTTCTGTCTGTTTCCACTGGCATGCGAGAGGTCAGTGTGTTTATGCCGGTCTCTTATTTTTAGTGGAGGTAAACAGCTCTTGTGAGTTATCTCAGAGGTTGAGTGAAGCTCTGAAGATGGATGGGTTAATTATTCAGCTGAGGGTCTCTCCTCAACATTCTTAAAGTGATATTCATACAGCGTGGGGTTAAAACTTCACGTTCCACATTGAGGCCTGATATACTTGTAAAGTGACACGTGTGAAGTGTCAACTTTAAAAAGTTTGAGCCTTTAGAAACCTTTCAATTTGATTCTCTCTGTCTGCAATAGAATAATGGACGTGACATAGGTCTGTGTGCCTTGCCAGGCAAGAGTGTGTGTGTTATTGTTTTTGCACAAGGATGGCAAAAGTCCCCACACCTAACTTTGATTATTGATTATTAAACACACTAAATTATACTTTTTTGAAAATGTAAAAAGGTTTCAGTGAGGGTTAGGGTATAGAATATGCATTTTGTACAGTATACAAACCATACAAACCTGTGTGTCCAATAAAAGTCCCCAAAAAGCATAGAAACCGAACCCGTGTGTGTGTTTGTGACAGAGAGAGTGTGTGAGACAGCTAAGTACATTAGTGTCAAGTGTGTGTAGGTGTTGTGTGCTGTGAGAAAATGATGTGATAATGTGTCTCACAGAGTCTTGGTGGCCAGAAGTATCTAACCACCAGTGTGTGTGTGTGTGTGTGTGTGTGTGTGTGTGTGTGTGTGTGTGTGTGTGTGTATGTGTGTGTGTGTTTGTGCTTAAGAGGAAAGACGTGTATGTCATTCTGTCCTCTCGTTTGAAGTGGTTGATGGCGACTTTCCACCAAACAAGACATGTAGTGATGGGCGAACACCCTGCAGTGTGTGTGTGTGTGTGAGAGAGAGAGAGAGAGTGAGAGAACTGTTATTATCCTCTTAAAAGAAATCTGATTAATGGATGTGGAGAATGAAACGATTATGCCAGTTTCCTAGTAACTATTCTTAAATTCTGCTTTATTTCACAAAACTTTATTTCACTTCCTTTCTAAACTGTGTTTCACACATATAACCAAAGTGAATCTGTGTACAAGGCAAACTCATCAATGTGTGAACAAAAGGTTGCGATATCTTAAAGTTATATGAACAAGTTTAAACTGGAGTTAATCCAGATATCCAGTGATTTTACAGTATGAAACTGGAGCAATAAGGGACACACAGCACTGATTAATTCAGTGTCCTTATCTCAGCATGAGAAGAATATGGAAATTTCAAGTTAATTGAAGTCCCAAACGGAATTGCAAAAATAGGGACCATTTCAAAACAAGCAAAAGTCCACAGAAACCAAATATTATTATTGTTTTATTTTCTCAAGAGCACAACTTCCAGTGATCTTAACATCTTATCTTGTTATTTGTTTATATAAAATCATGAGAATAGGACATGAAATAAGACCAAGTAAGGCATAGCCCCTAGATGACCCTCTGAAAATTAGCCTAAAAACATGCAAGGTATTGTTTTAGATGCTTTAGAAACCTAAAGTCTACCAAAATAAAGACAAGTCCTAAATAGTTTTAAAAAAAGAAGTGACCTGTTTTGCATTAGAAGGTTTTTAGTCTATACAAACGTGTTATTGTATGGACTGGCTCTTTTCAGGGGACTGTTATTGTATTGGGCGTTTTAGCACATGTGACCGTAGGGTCTGACCAATAGAAAAGGGTTTTAACCCACAAGACCAAAGACCAGGAAAAATCATCACCAGCCTATTGTAACGGCCAAAACATTAATTAATAAAACAAATAAATATAAACTTTCTATAGATTTGAATATTTGTTAGAATATAAATTCTCACAAGTTACATTATGGTGTATGTATATTGTTACCGTATGTATCCTATACCCAGACAGAGAGCAAGTCTTTCCCCAGCTCTTGTGAACGGCACCACCTGTATAAACGCAACACGAATCTCTCTAAAACAACAGGTGTACAGACACCTTTTAAAATTCCTGCTGGTTACCAGTTGAAAGATTGTCCTCACTAACTCAGGCCTTACAGAGTTGCTCTCGTTCTCCATCTCTCACCACCCAGCTCTGCTATTAGGAAAAGCGATACACTACAGAACGTGTCATAATGGCCATTTCCTGCCAAGTACATCCTGGTGTCCGCTCAACCAATGACACGTGACTTCCATCACGTCTCAGCATTAAGAGAATCATGCTCCACTGAAGCACACAGGTTAAATTTCGGCGTGATATTTTGACGCAGCCCTCCGCGACACATGGCACCGATCGAAAGAAAACATGATGACGATTGTGCCGACTAATCGCTTTTATCATCTCAGGGCGACCATGAAGGTCAGATAAACCGTTTAATGCAGTTGGTGTTCATCTGTGAGGTATTTGGCAGAGAAAGGGGTTCTCTGCTGTGCCCGTGGTTATATCCTTCATGCTTTCTAGAGTATGAAATGCTGCTCACTTTAACTGTTGTTGGATTACAGCACACTGGAGACAGATCATTTTAACTACGGGCATCACGCCTCTAAACTTTGAACATGTTGGCAAAGTTGCTAGATTTCTTTTTAAGCACAGACAGATATATATTTTTGTCCTTCTAAATGCATGTTTTCTTAATAAGGCACATTTTCATAATTGTTATGGCTTTCAAGCTTCATCTTGATATAGTAGAGCTGTGTCCGGCTTTTTTCCCAGAATGCAAAGCGCTCTAAACGACTGTGTTAAAAAGAACATGTATGTTTTGAACCCCTCTACATTGTAGGTCAGTTCCAGACACACATTTCACCACAGTTCAAGCCTCCAAGGAGTTTTTAATGGAGAATCGCCAGGAAAACTGCGGGTTAATACAGGACTACAATAATACATGTCTGGACGAGCTTTCCTGTTATGCTAATGGTGGTCTTCTAGTTAAAGTAGCCTCTCCTGATTACATTAAACAGAACACGCTAGTTACACAGTGCGGTTAGAAATATTTCTACACCTGATTAGTGTTCCTCTGCAGCTTAGCGGTTTTGACTCATCTTTCAGAACGGGTTATTTTGGTCATTTTTAGGATGGTAATTTAGCTCCTCTGGCAGGTTAGAGCTCCGTGTGGTGTCTGGATCCCTCAGGGCTCAGGTGCTGAAGAGCGAAGCGGTGATGACCATCTGCAGGGACTTCAAACAAACTGCCATCTGCTTTAGATTACTGCAGCCGAAGCAGCCCACTAATAAACTAGCCAGAGAGAGAGAGAGAAAGAGATGGAACGCTCGCCGGTCTCATCAATCAATTCGCTTCTTTTCACATCTACCCAGACTCCCAAAAACTCTGCCACCTGTGTTGTCGGCACAGTAGCTCTAAAACACTGTCCTGTCCTCCTTTATTGTATTTGGTTTCTGGCACCGCGTCTGGAATAATCGCACCCCATTGAAATGTATCTCACGCGTTCTGAATAAGCTTTTGTTCGAGTCCTATGGAAAAACAATATAGCTCATCGCTGTTTCGGTGCAACACTCTTTCAACAAATGGTTGTTATGGTACCATTCTAGCGTCATTAACGGCACAATGGAAATGAAAACATCTGTTGGCTCTCAGATGGTAATTAGCGGTGATAAATCACTGGTTAGAGAGATCCTTTGAGATGCGATGACATATGATGTCTCCATTCACTGAGAAACAAACTGTTAGTCATATTCATAGTTATTGGTGTTGGTGTCATTGGTAACTGTAGGCACTTCAGCTAGTGTTTGTAGAACGAGGTACTCACTCTGACCGCAACTGTGCGCTTTAGGGGTGTAAATGAGACTATCCAAAAACTCATCAAATCTCCACCCTTTCCCAAACATTTCCAAGTCATTTAGCGAACACTTATCCAAAACCACTTATTCACCTAAGCTCACTTATTATAAGGAATATCACACTGGAGAATAAGATGTTACCTGTCTTGCTCAAGGGCACAATGGGTCACAACGCATATGTCACTTCTTGCAGGGGTTCGAACCTGCAGCCTTTCGGTTACCGGATCAGGTCTTTATGCCACACCATTCCACAAAACAGCAGCCTGGAGACAATTTTAGAAGACAAACAGATTTGCGAGCTGAAATCCAACATTTCATAAGAGTTTACCTTTTGCTGTCTGTTTTTTTTTGCTATGCGTTGCTGACTGACATATTCGGTAAGTGATTTAGGTGAAGCAATGTTCTGGTTGAATTGTTGTTTTTGTAAGCTTTCAGCTTTTGTATCATTCCTGTGTTTGACTCAGATACAATGGGACGGCTACATTCATGCTGAAATCTGGGAAAGCAAACAGATTGTAAATTATGAGGACTATAAACTATAAACAGGAGCTATGAGAAGTGTAAAAAGTTACTGAGTACAGAAAAATACACATGTCAGATTTAATAAGACACTACAAACATAAAATGAAACTCTGCTCTATTGTGTGGCAGTAGGTAGCATTTACCAAATTAAACAAAACACATAGTGTGTCTGTTTAATCGGCTGGGGTTATGCTCTTATGCAACATGCAGACAAATTCCAGCATGCAGTAGATTTAAACCAATTAGCGTTTTTCAACAGGAGCTGTTTTGGAGACTTTCCACAATAAAACAGAACAGGCCTTTGTTTCTAAGTGATTTAAAAAAAACTCAATTTAATTTAACCACTTCTCATTATTTGTTTAGAATGTAATTTATACAGACACACACAAACACACACACATTGGATTTTTATGTTTAATGAGAACTTACCTTGATGCCATGGTTTTTATATTGTACAAAATGTATTTTCTATCCCCCAACACTACAACGTAGTGAATACACCTCGAATGAATCATCCCCCAAACACACACACATGCACACACACACACATTACAGAACTATAGTCAAATCTAAATTAAGCTGGTTTTAAAATAAGACTCTTATGCAGAACGTGTCCATGGTAACAGCAGTGTTTCACAGAAGGGCTCAGACCATCAGAATACTTTGATAACATGCTAAATGAGAACTTCTTAGTTCCAGTGTATGCTAACTTTCTTAGCGGAGGAGTTAGAGATGGAGGGATAGAATTCAGACATGTTTGAAAGGTGATTCTTGGATAAGGTTTGTTTGTTTCCTTTACTCACACTGCAGGTTTATGTGCTGCCTGGGGTTTGGCTCTTGAAATAATACCACAGAGATAAAAGACTTGGACCAAACGTCGTGACCACGATCAGCTGACCCATCTCTACATAATACTTTAGCTTCCAGTTTGCCTTGCGCCGTTTAATTTTATTTAAAACATGAATGACTCTATTCATGCTTGCACAAGTCTGGCCAGATTAAATCTCTTCACATAACATCTGTACACGATGTACAGCCTACTTGAAACAATATCTCATGCAACAACTAACAGTTTAGCAAAAGGTTAATAATGTTGGAAATGCAGAAGTTCATTTCACCTCAAACATATTTTTAAGAGAACTTCTCTTTAAATGTCACAGTGTGGCAGTTGTGTGGAAGAACAAAGAATAATTAAAAAAACAATGTTTGTGTCATTAGTCATACAGTATATCATCTGGGCCCTTTATATTCAAACGAATATTCAAAAGATTTCCCTCCTTTTCACACGAACTGGGTATAAATTAAACACACCAACTCAATCTCCCATAATCCTTTGGTATCAGAGACAGATCAGCTCTGCATATTACATCACAGTTGTTGTTCTGTGTTCCAGCTCTTTCATGAACCATCCGTCACTCTTCTGGAACATTCTTTAATGATGCCACCCATAGTGAGAGGTGTGGAGTTTCTAGGTAACCAAGGGCTTGGGGATCATCAAGGTTTGTCAACTGATTTCCATAAACAATGGAGTGACTCCATATTCACACTTTGTCACTAATAAAATGTGACAGATTGTGTGAGACGAGCAGCTCAATTTAATCCCCAATCGATTGGCCTTTCTAATTTACCCATAATCCTCTAGCAAGACAGGCATACCAAAATAAAAGTCTTCAGGATAAAAGTACAAATAAAATATTTAAAGCCTACAAAAAAAACTTACCACCAACAAAAACCTCACCAATATTAAGATGGTTACATAAGTGTTCTCCTGATGTCATCTGCATCCACTCTCCACGAACATGAGATGGTAAAAAGGAAAGGACTGAAGAAGAGAAAGATCTAAATGATATCGTCGAGGACAGAATCTGACACCAGCTCTGCGGTGCTCTCCAGAAACATGCCACCAGCCGATGTGCTTTTAATTCCAGAGCAGGGCTAAATCTGATCTCTGCTCCCAGCTTATAGAGAGTAAGTGAGAGTGAAGAATGTATTAGTGATCAATACACATTAACTCACTTTCACAGCCCAGTTTATTTTACAGCTGATCTCAGAGCCTCCAACAACAGCAATGCACAATATTAACAATATAGAAATCTTAAGTACTGGTTCTAAACACATGGCCCAAAAGAGCAAAGAGACAAGGTCAAAGAATATTTGCTCGACATTTGCCGTTTCACAATAAAACAGCAATAAGACAGCAATAAATAGTGCTACAGTATCAAATTCCATCCTGATGTTTATTACAATGTGTTTATGTGTCTGTACATGACAACACACATTTGGAGACTGTATGTGCATGTAAAGAATGCACCCTGCTAACAATTTTAGGTTGCAAGAATGTTTCCCTAACGTTTCCATTAGTTAACAAAAACGTTAACCAAAACATTCAAAATGTCTAGTTTTTTAAACGTTGTATTAACATTATTGCTTGGTTATAAGAACATTATTCTTCAAAATTAACATTTTTTATCCTTTTTTAAAAC